>VIBL01000186.1:600000-828259 GCA_008271625.1 Lutraria rhynchaena
TTTATACTATATTTACATCGTTTTACACTGTGTATATATTACTAAACTTTTGCCAATCACCAAAAGTTTCTCACTATATTTAGAAAAGTATAACAAAGATTAAGTTATGTATTTTGCATAGTTTGAATGTGCGAAGTTTCGAGATGGCTCCCAACCTAAATGCAAGCTGTTTTATCGGGTGGGTCTCGCAACGTGGTCACGGAAATCCCTTTTTATGGAGTATCTTTTAGTGGGAGCTGAGATACATTATTGTCTTTATACACCGGCTTTACAAATGTATGGCTATTCAAAAGGTGAGACATTTTTGCACTGGCCACTTTGACACGGCAAACGCAATGATTAGGCGGCATTTGAGTGAAGCAGAAATGTGTAAGGCTGTAGAGATGGTGGTGCAGGGGGCCACATACACACTATCATCACCAGAGCCTGGGCAAGGTACCAGCAGTATGGTACACCTGTCAGGAGGCATGACGGAGGCAGATAAAGGGTGTCGACAGCAGCTCAAGACCGATTCTTGATTATGCAGACCAGTCAAACACGGTCTGCAACAGCAAGGCATCTTCGAACTGACCTAAATGCTTCTGGTGTCAATGTTTGTACTTAGACGGTGCATAGAAGGTTGCACGAGAGTAGGTTAGAAGGACCATACAAAACTGGAGACATGTTCTCTTTACTGATGAGTCTAGGTTTTGCATAGACTTTACTGACAGACGTGAATGAGTCTGGAGAAGACCTGGGGAAAGGTTTCAAGCCGGAAATATTGCTGAGCACGACTGCTAGATACCCAGGTTAAACAGTATGCCGGGACCGTGGGCGATCAGTACATTTTAATGAACGATAATGCTCGTCCCCAGAGGCCCAGGTTGTCCTGGACTACCTGCAGAGGGAGGGTATTGAGCGCCTTGACTGACCAGCTCGATCACCCGACCTAAATCTAATTGAGCACATGTGGAATGAGCTACAGGTACGGATATCAACTCGCAACCTAGAAGTATCCAGGAGCTTGGGGCCATGTTGTTCAAAAATCTTGGATATAGGCGCCTTCCTCTTCTATGGCACATAACTAATGCAAAATTAGTAAAAAGTGTAAAATTTGTCCTTCAATCAAATTGATTAAACATGAAATTGACATTAAAGTCATTTGTACGACTGTAATCTAATCATTGCCGAAATTATTCACACTAAAACATGTGGTACTTGGCAATAGTTGCGTAGTATATATCATACATTTATTTACCACTGACTCCAAACAGTTGTCATCATATATCTTAATAAGAGTCAGAATCAACATCACTTAATCCTGAATCTATCAATGAACCATTTGAGGTTTGGTCTGGATTTGGATTCATGTGATATTTCTTCAGAGTATGATATTGTCTAAAACACTCTGAACTGCACATAGCTTTTTCACATTGCATACACTCGAATGCAGTTTGCTTCCTTTCAATCCCAACGCAACGTTTTAATTTTGGATTATATACGAGTACAATGCAATTGCAAACAACACGCTGCTTCTTTGCGCCAGGCTTATGTCATATGTGCTGAATGAAATGTCGTTTTGTTAACATGACTATACTTTCATCCGTCTTTCGTTCCTTCCTCATTGGTTTGTGAGTCATTGGAGCAGATTCTATCAGGGGTGACACTAGCGATTGCCTCAAGTGGCCATGAGATCGTTTCTTCAAAGTTTTCCATACTTAGTTTATACATTTATAGATTTCGTCATCAATTTCACCATCAGAACACAATTGGTTCATAACTTCTTTAACATTCATTCTTCGATTCGCCGTTTTTGATGTTTTGATACTGTATACAACAGTTTGTGCAGTAATTCTGTTTCGCGTGGTCTATAAATATCAGCGTGTTAATTTCAAATATTTTGACGTATATATTAGATGTAATCAATTAACCAATGAAATAAATGCATGAAAAACGAAAGTAGAAGAAATGCAGACCAAAATACGGTCGGCGACCGAGGCCTGTTCGAAAAACGGACAGTGGTCGCGATCAGCAGCGAGGTGTAATTAACTACCTAAGCAGGATACGGGTTTAACTGGTTCCCGTTCCATTTTGCAATGTGCCAGAGTCAAGGGCAACCAGTTTAATCTACATTTTGGTAAGATTATAGATCAGTCCGCATAGAAAACATACATAGCGAACAATGACAATTCTGTTGTAAAACGTCAACACAATGATATTGTTTCAAGATATGAATTATTCATATCAAAATATTTTTATTTCGATTTTCAAATGTACTTTGGTACTCAAATTTTTGGATATTTTTGGTCTGATTTATTTGAGTGTCATCGAACAATATTTCGTATGTGTATGCATTTGTTGTTTTTGGGCCCATGCAGATAGAAACGACGACATGAGAAAGCGATGATATATCGCTTTCCAAGAACAACCTTATCTCATAAGGAGAGGGTATATTTTGAACCAGGATTAATGCGCCAGTACAAAAGGCTATTTTTCTCAAGACGCTCTGCGCATTTGCAATATAGAAACATTGTCACACTAGCCTTATAATCCAGATTTGGCCAAGTGTGATTTTTGGCTGTTTCCAACTTTGAAGACTTCTCTTCGTTTAACGCGTTATGAGAGCAGAGAAGAACACCGTTAAGTAATCACCGGGCCGCTAGCTAGTATGTCACATGACTGACTCGTGCATTTGTTCCATAAACGGGAATTACGATTGAAGAAGCGCATTGATTCGGGAGCGGTTTACTTTGAAAAGGCAATCATTTCTTTGTATAAATTATGTTTAAGACAATATGATGAGCCATTTCCACGTTCTTTTTTATCACTCTTCGTATCAAAATTTCAGATAATTTCAAGGTCACAACAAAATAATAAAAAATGAGTTGTTTGCTCAGATTATCAACAATACGATAGCGTTTTACTTGCCTTATGACGATAAGAACACGCAACATGCATCTAGCTGATAAGTTTTCCAGTGTTCGCTAGGGCAAGAGTGATTCAGTCTCTTCGCTATTTAGTGCGACGCGATTAAAATGAATGCTTCACGTCGCCAAAATCTAATGACAATATTGACGATTTTAACGGTAACTATATTGGTGATTTATGTAATATATTTAAAATCTGAACTGCACAAAGTGTCAGATGGAAATGCATGGATCAATTATGCGATTAATGATCAAAATAAGTTACAAATAAATGTAAATAAAAACAAGGGACCAAACGTTCCGAGGAAGAACACCTTTGACTTGAGAATTATTGTTATGGTGTTTGATCGAGCGTATTCTTTGAAGCGACTTCTATACACTTTGAACGAAGCGGACTACATCAACGATGACATATCATTGGAGGTATGGATAGATCGTAGAAAGGATGGGTCTTGTGATATGGATACTGTAAATACTGCAAAGAATTTCATATTTAAACATGGAGAATATCAAGTGCGAATACATAAAGAGCATGTAGGACTTTATGGGCAGTGGCTCACGACATACGATGCTAATAACTCCCCAGGATCTGAAATTGTTGTATTTTTTGAAGACGATATTACGGTATCACCCCATTATTACAAATATTTGAAACTGGTTCATGCTAAGTATAGTAATCAATCGGATGTAAATGGTTATTCTCTGAATGGAGTACAGGTCGTGCTTGCGGAAGATGAATCCGGCTTTATATCGGGCCCTCCTAATGAGCCTGTAATCAAATATCCCGCACTAGGATCTTGGGGATTTTCACCTAACATTCCCAACTGGAGACATTTCTTACGATGGTTCGACAAAGCACACAAAAATGAATCATTTCATCCTTATGTTCCAAACAACAAGGCGACATCATGGTACAAAGACCATGAAATGTCTGGAGAAACTGAAAATATGTGGACCATTTGGCACATCTGTCATGCATGGCTTTACCATGAGTATACAATACACTTGAACTTTCCAGGTTTGTAAATTTAAATGTTTCACGACAGCGAAGTGTAACTTAAAATCTACGAATGAGACACGCTGTGGATATAGTCCACTCCATTTTACACATTTATAAAGAATATATAACAAACATTTTATAGTGCTTATAAATTTTAGAGAATCTACTGCTACTATTCTTGAAATATCTTATATCAATTTTATAATATTTATTTATTATTTATATCATTTTTTTATTACAATATCGAAGTACATGTATCACACCTTGATCAAGTTCATTGAAGCTATTGATTGGGTTTAACTCCAGCTGAAAAACTTGATTGACATAAAAAAAACTTGAATAAAATGGACATTAATGTTAAAATGACCATGAACAATATAGCCTGATATTTTAAGCTTAAAAATAGTTACAATGGAAACTTCAGTGTATACGTATTTATCTAACGTATTCACATGGATATATACATGCTCTCAAAATTGGATGTCTTATATTAAACATATTAAATATTAATTTACTGGAAACAGTATTCAGCGATAAATGGCTTTATTATAACACTCTTGCAAATGTCACATGTTTTACAAAAAAATACTAAAACATAAGAATAAATTGATAAATATAGTACTTTAACTATTTACCAATGTTAAATCTATTTGTATATCATCAAATGCCCTGTATATACAAATTTTATACTTACTTGTGTCATATATATATTTTTCAATGTCATTTTAAAATGTAAATTTTGGTATGATGCTTTAACACTCAAATTAAAATCAATGTTCTGTACTCAAATGGGAAATGATAAAATGTTACCATTAAAATTAGTAATACATGTAATGTTTTTTTTTTAAAAATTACCTTATAAATTTAAAACAAATCGTTACACATTTTGGATATACAATTTTAACTTGCACATGTATAGCTCCCCCATTTGAAATTACTTAATCCAGTGAATTTAATTTATTTTGAAGCTATTTAGATATATATCAGGTATGACATTTATTGAATTTATATATTATTTCAATCAAAAATGAAAAAAATATCAATTTTCTGAAAAACTTGTTCACTAGAACTAATTAATTTATTTCTTATGATAATTTTGTGATTGATTGTATATGAATGGTTGTATAATTTTTTTAAAATTTCTCTGTAATTTTCTATGTATGAATGCATTTTGGATACATTTTTAAATGTAGATACATCTATATTTTCATTGATAAAATTCGTCCATTTTGCCGTTAAGTCTTACCACTACCGCTAACTTTTAAAATCATACTTGCTGGGAATTTAAAACCATGAAACTTTGAAGTATTGGTACACTGTTGCAAATGTTGTTTTATACTTCAATGACAAAATGCCAATATTGCTATGTTTTGGTTGATTTTCGGGCAAAAAAATCTAGTGAAAACTTGTAGTTATTTTTATATTCCTGCCAAAAGCGGACTGATGTTCTATAACGTTGTTTTCAAGCTTTCGTGGATATTTTTTACCATTTTGCAGAATTGATCATAAATTATATACTGAACAAAAAAGAAACTTCCGCTGTGTTGTCGTGCAGATATACGTATGGAAAGTAATACGTATGGAGAGAAACAACAAAATCTATAAAGTCAGATTGGAAGGTTTGATTTTATAAACACAGATTATCCAAATCCGTGCATACACGAGAAAATCGAGAATAACGTTTGTTTGTGTGTAACGCGTACAATTTTGCAATGATTGGTTTTATTTGACACATAATCGTTTGCCGGAACATACGTGGGACATTGGACATGTTGATTTCTTTTCATTACATCAAAATATGTATAGAAATCAGAAGTTCCAGTTTTGTTCAGTATATATGCACATAATTAATGAAATAAATTAACCACAATCACATGAACACAAATAAAATGTTTTCTATTTTAAATTATATCTGAGGTATTGTCATTTCTAAGAATTTTATAGATTTTGCTATTTTATGATTAAATGCATAAACTCTCATTCTTCTAAGAGAAAAATATTTGGATAAAATGAAATGAAGTCTCGTCCCAAAGCTATAAATAAAACATTTATATTTTATGTTTTTAAATTAATTCCAATTAAGAAGATAAAATAAAACATTTGAATGTGAAAATTGCCGCTTAATACGACTAGTTATATAAAAACATTAATCATCCCGCAACTGTATCAATGTAAACAAATGATTTATAAAGTTATTCATGAAACTAATATTGACGCACTCATCTGTTATGAACCATGGAACATGCTTTGTAAGTGGCTCATGAAACTAATTCATGAATATAATAACAATTATTTATACTTTCTGTGGGTGTGCAAATAAGTTTTAAACAGAGAGGAAATTTCTGAATATAGTGCAACATCTCCAAAGCAACAACCTTTAAGAGAAGCAAAATTATACTGTTATTGAGAAGTTGTTGCTCTAGAGAGGTTAAATTGATAGTTAAATCGTATAGTGGCAAAACCCATGCTGTTGTTGAAGTGAGTTGTAGCTCAAGAGAGGGCCGCTCTGGAGAGGTTGCACTGTATAGCATAATTTGTTATATTGATATCGTTCAATACTGATAACAAACTCACTGTCGTTGCTTGAATATTTGTTATCCTTGATAATGTACTAGATTAATACATTATTTCTGGTTCGATCGATATTTTACAAAATACCTGCATACTTATAATTGTACCAATAACAAGTTACTAATTAATTCAACTGCTGAACGTGCATAAACGTGCTCATATTGGAGAAATAGCCAGGCACAACAACCAATCCATTTGCTTTCCTAGAAAAAGACTTTGGACAGCGCCATTCATGATTTCAATATTTATTCGTTTTTAAACATGGACACTATAATGTTTGGGTATCATTTGGGACTAATAAACATATATATGTCCCGGGTATCATCAAAATGTACTGTAACGTCAAGAATAACACAAGATTTGTGTAGGGAAGTTATAGAGGGTACATTATAAGCTGTCATTATAATTATGCTCATATTATATTTTTTTCTTAACTTTCTCTGTGTTATACAGGAATAATCAATTGACAAATATTGTAAACATACAGCTGTAACTTTGGCAAAATTAAGTCAGTAAATATTATAAGTACATTTTATGGCATGCTTCCATATGAATTCAAAATAAATTTTAAACAATTGAAAGTCAGTATTTTGTTATTAATCATAAATTTTCAGTTTTGGATGACACATTTAACAGCAGTGCGGAGTGTTATGCTGTTATAGGTTATCATATGTTTTCATTATTTTCAAAAAAAACTATTAGAGTAATGTTACTGCAAACATAAATAAAATACATATAATGTATATTTTACAGTAAGAGCCTTTTGGAAACACAAGTGACCTATATTACTTGAATTGCACTTTTTGAACGCATATTGTCATCATTACATGTGTTTATGAAACAAAATTGTATTGCTCAATAAATGAATTGTAAATAATTTACCACCTCAGAATTGAAATTAAACAAAAACATGTTGTTGCTAAGGATGGGAAAGTGCGGTTGGAAAGAAGATTGAGTTCACACTACATGTTTTGGTAAAATGAATTATTGTGATTTGTGACGAGGTAAATCATATTAATTGCTTCAAGTTATTGAAGACATAAAATACATATTACCAGTAAATTGTGAGTGGTCAGTATGTTTTTATGCAGCGGATTGCAAATCAGCTATGCCTCATGCGTTGATAGAATATTATATGTAACAAATGGACACATTAACTGTTTATAACAGATTTTTAAGTGACCCTGTTTATAAAGAACCTATTTTTATTCTGTATACATGACCAAAATTGGATTCATGTAGTATGTACAATTTTGTAAAAATAAACGCGTAAAATGACATTAAACTTGTGATTATTTTGATAAAGCACCATCTTCAAACTCTAGTTATGACGTATGGGAAAGGAAAACGGAAAACGCGAAAACCCATGACGAAGATAATCTCACAACAAAGATTTCTTTTGAAACTAAGAATATTTCTTGTCTGGGAATACGCTTTGAAGAAATCTGAGTTAAAAATTAAGAAATTTCTTACATCTTAGTAAAAAATTAACGTAAAGAAAATTCTTTAGTAAACTAAGAATGTTTGTGAATGCGAGCCCAGAACTGACTGGACAATGTCCACTCTTTGATTGTCTCATCATAACTACACAAGGATCATTATAGCTGCTTTAATGCACGTTGAACTCATTGTATTTTCTAATATTTCTTTGTATTGCATATTCTATGTGAATGTTGTATTTGCTGTTTGCGCTTTGTTTCCAATACATTGTTCGCAGTAAATCTTGGTCATGTGAATACCTACTGAGTGGGTTATGAGAAAAATGTCAAGGAAACTGATGCTAAAATGTGTTGCAACTTCAGGGGCATATGTCACATTCAGTGACAGTTCGTGTTTTTTCTACGGATCCTTTTGTTATCTATGTTCAAGACAATGTATCGTGTATATAAACATGTATATCGAAATGAGATAACAATTGTGCAAAGTGATTACTTAAATCTAATAACTGAAATATCAGGATTGAGTTTATTCCAGGAACTCTTAATATTCAATTTGCTAAGCTTTAGAAGAACTGACAACTTTTTTTCAGTGCAATATAATTGATTTATTGTGTATTTTTTTCAGATCACCAAGGCCTAACAACAAACTGGGGTGAGAAGGGCTTACATTTCAATGGTGAAGCTGCAAAGGAATCTAATCCTCTCCTTAACAAATGGGATCTGGATTACAACATGCTTCCCGATAACCCTGTTAAATTAGATATCGCTGGAAATATTATACAAAAGAACGCACCTGGTACCTAAATAAAAGCACGCATCGCGATTATCTAGGTATAATAAATGTCGCTGTAGATATCATACTGCAAACCAGGGACGCCACATTACAGAGATATGCAAATCGCAAGTCTCGCTGAAAACCCGAACCGTCGCCATCTATTTTGTCTTCGCAATAAAAATATTACTTATTATTTCCTCTTTATTCGACTTAAATAAATATTCTTGCATATCTTTTTAGTACATTGAGGTTATAGGCTTAAATATTTTACTGATGAATCTAGACATTCATGGTTCATAAATTTTCCCAGCTTTTGTGATTGACCGAAAACTAAACTGACGCGATAATTGACCGGAATATTCCTTAAATAGAAAGATGACACATTGACAAACAAAAAAGTATGTTAATATGTATTCTAGATGCGAATTTTCGTCGATAATTTGCGACTTACATATTTCAGCAGAGGCGGTTTGGTTTTATTTTTGATGAATAATTCTAAGTAGTTAAATCTGCTCTCGATAATGACCCCCTTTACAATTCAGTAATGGCGGTCTCGTGGGAGGGGGGGGGAAGATAACTTTTGTGAACCACTTTTGTTCTTGTCGCGAAGAATATGATTAAAAAAGGAAAATAATTAGATAATTGATTTGAGCATGCATAGCGCATTTGCATTTAAACAATTTTGAGTGTATATATTTTAATTACGCATTTAAATAAGTTTTCTTCTCTTTTTTTAAATAAAAGTTCGAAGAACTTGTTTTTCGCCCGAAATTTGTGTACATAATGCACTAAGATGTGTAAACAAGTAATGCCTATTTCAATCTTACATTTATGTGCCGTTACAATAAATACAATTATATTCAAACTGCTTATCCCTGACGTTCGTCGTTCCATATTTATTGCGGACACCAGACACAGTTATATATATATACATATATAACAAAATTTACAAATGTAAATTTACATTTGTATCACATTTGTAAATTTTGTCAGACTCTTGCACTTTTGATCACCAGTATCATTCAGTTTATCACTCTCACAGACATTTTTATCAATGTAAATCATGGCACGCTACCAAATAAATCATTTGCTATCATCTATAGAATTACGTTAAATATACTATTGTGGAAACACATTTGAATGAAACAATGAAAACGAATATTAATGATATAATTATTAAATGTGGAATGATAAACATATGGACTGAACATCAGTTTCCAAACGAAAAATGGCTAAAAGTTTCAATTAGACAAAAACTAAAAGGCCTTTTTCTAAATGTATGGTATTCTTCATTAGAAAAAAATTCAAGTAATACTGGGTAATACAAACTTTTTAAGAGCAAATTTGAAAGAGAACCCATTTTATCTTCATCCTTGTCGTCCTTACAATACGTTATGATTCGATTTCGTACTCGAAATCAACACTTACCAATGGAAATCGGAAGTTGAGCAAGAATTCCAGTAAATGAAAGATTATGTAATACTTGCAATAAGTTAGGTGATGAATTCCACTTCCTATTGGAATGCACTGTATTTGAAAACGAACTTTTACAACCTTACTATTACAGACGACCATATGTTATAAAGACAAATGAACTTATGAATACAAAAATAAACAAGAATCGGTTGGTTGGTTGCATTGGGGTTTAACGCCGTTTTTCAACAATTTTTCAGTTATATACGGCGACTGGTTCACCTAACCAGTTTTCCTGGACTGTATACTAACCAGTACTAACTTACCCTTCCAACAAGAATCAGTAAAACTATACAAGTTTATTAAATACATATTAAATCATATTTAATGCAATCAATAATAATACTTCATATTGCATATGCTGACGAAGTCCTACAAATATTTCTTTCTATTATGTGTGATATGCTCTCATTTCTGTTTTGTTTGGTTCATATATATATATATTTATACATCAATATACAAGAAATAATGATAATCATCTATAATATATTGACTCTCCACACACCTCTAGTTTCTTAGTGTTAAAGAAAATTAATTTATTATTCTTGATTCAGTATTTCCTTTATGAACATAATTGTGTATTTGATTATATTCATGTCTGTCTCCTCATTTTGTCATGAATGTACATGATATGCGTGAATAAAACGCATTTGACATGACTTGGCTAAAGATAAAAAGAAAAAAAAAACAAGTCAAATTTATCCTGAATTTTGTTTCCACGAAACCTAAATGTAAACCGTCGACTGTTTTTTTTTTTTTTTTTTGGTAACTTTTAGGCGGTTATCGATTCTTTTGGCCAAGTTCATGCGCATTTGACCAGTTTCTACTCTTTTCCGCGCATTAACGTGTTTAGGCTAACCACGACCCAGGTTATCAGTATTTTATCAGAATATGATAGGCAGTTGCATGTCCCTGTAGTGTCAAGTTCAAACATTATAGATACATAGATTAAAGCGCACATCATGATAATTCTGGCTGATCATTAACACAGGTGTCATTAACGCAGATATATCACATTGACACAATTTATTTCATCAAATGGTGCTTATCATAAAATTGATCAATGACGCATTTGCTCTATTGTAAAGTTATTGTAAGGAGAATGTACATTTTGCCTCTACAACTTGTTTATTAACTTCCACACTACTAAGACATTAAAATATATCCATCAAACGGGAACAAAAACATCCCTTTAATGAACATCAACATTTTTGAAGATATCAAAATACTTTCATCTTGAAGGAGGGAATTGATAGTTCTATGAAATAAATTTATTTCTGATAAAACCCTGCTTTATATAGCTCATTTCTTGCCTTAAATAGATAACATTCAAATGTATTGTCAATTTATAAGCTGAAAAATTCAAATTTAAGTTCACAGGTACAAATTTAAGCTCCATAGGCTACTAATACCTAATATTGTGTTCTGTTGTGTTGTGTTAGAGGAGAAATTGCTTAACCCTAAATAATAGGCTTTCCAACAATTGTGTTTTAAATTTGAACATTTTCGTTACATCATTTCTTAATGAATATCTTTTACTGTCTCTAACAGATGAAACTTTTATAATAATTATTATAATCTTATAGTCTGAACACAACAATTATGTGTGAGTTTGTGTTTTGTTTTTTAAATAAAAATATGACAATACAAATGTAATAATGGAAATTGCGCTTCATTTTTGTCAAACAGATAAATTACCGAATTTTCTTAAAATGGTTCTTAATTAATAATTTCGACAAAACTGTTTTCCAAAACTTTATGTTTTGAAGTCATAGATAGAAACGTCTAGTCATATCATTATCTAAATTTTACAATAAATGATTATTTGAAAGTAGAAATAAAACGCATTTCAATTAAAACAAATACTGCGCTTAATGTTTTCTTTCATGAATGATGATTCCTTAAAATCATTTTATATTACAGTGGAAAATTTGCACGCTAGATTTTGACTTGTTTTTGTCTCTATGTAAACGGTATTCAGTACATTCAACTGTTATCTTGATTCACTGTTGATACAACACATGTCATACATAAATAGTTTTGATAAAAAAATACAGCAAAATTAGTCTAACTTTCGATATCTAGGTATTTCCCACACTTATTTTTTAATGAAGCCACTAACCTTGTTTTGAAATAATTTTACAGTAGCATCCTCTATTGCACATTTTCTTTTAAAAAAACTGTGAAAACTGGCATTATTTCAAAATAATTTTACAAATTAAGCCATCTTGGCCTTATGTTTTTCTTTGATCCTTTTTCTGTAATAATATCTTTTTTTCTGCCAACCTGACAAAAAATCAGAAATAGGAATGGTATGAGACTAGGAAAATTTAACAGATTTACTTTGTATTAAATCATTTTATAAAAACTGGTTAATTTACAACTGTGAGGGAATTTAAATAAACTCTACAAAGTCTATTTTTTAATTAAGTTTCACAATTTTTATATAACTAAAAAAGACTTGCAACCCTTTGCATTAAGTTCAACGCATTGAGTACTTCCAGTGCTTTGATTTATAATGTTTCTGAATACTTATGTTAAGGTTTGTACTATTTTTCAATGTTTATAATTGCATTAAATTTTCAAACAGATACGTGACTTTTTGTCTGACTTTCTTTTCCGACTTATGTTATAATAAAACTTCATAGAATTTACAAACGATGTTTTTTCTGAAATGTCCGACCATCTCAGTAACAAACGATATTTTATGTGTAATACTGCTTTTATTTTTATGGGTGATAAACAGAATAAAAGAGATTTGTCAATAAAAGTTGCTCTTGTAAACATTATTCTTTTTTGCATTACCACACAGTTAAATGTTCAATTAATGATAATCAATTCCTTTTATATGCAAAGGTATATTCATGTCTTCAAAATGATTTTCTGTCAAAAAGAACATCAAGCACAATCATATACACACAATGGACTTGGGAGAAACGTTTCTTAAAGTTGAATTTGAATGAATTTCGATTTTTCACTTGGCAAACATTCTAATTTTCCGATTTAGTGGAGAACCAATGCATAACCACCGAAGAATGTGCGAGTTGCCTACTCATATTTGAAGATATTTCTAAGTAAACTAATGTAGACAAATGTTTGTCCAAGTGGTGAACGGCCACATTTCGGAGAAATTCGGCATGTTCCGTTCTGAGGTTTCGCACGATTGTTTTGTTTTATCTATTTTACATGTATTATTTTTGTAATTGTCCTACTATTAAAACATTTGAAATTTTAATGTCCACATCATCAGAAAAAATGCTAATTAAGATAGCATTTTTTTAAATTAGCCTTTAAAGTGAGAAGCTAGATATTAGGTCATTACAATTTGACACATTTATATAACAATACATGCTCGACCTTTTGGTAACTATTTTTATTTTATATTTTTTTCCTAAAGACGGAACCGAGGGTTATACAACATTGGTAAAATATGTGTGCGGTAACTATTTTTTTTATTCTGTTTGTTTTTGTCACTTTTCTACCATCCATCCGTCATACATAATATATGATCGTACATGGTCACTGAAATTACATTATTCATTCTCGTGTCATAGCTTTTATTTTTCTTGATCTGTGTAAACAATAACTGATTTTACGTTTGGTTTGTTTAGCTAAGCATATTGGAAATATTTAATGCCAATAAAGTTTGTGTTGTGTTGTGTTGTGTTAATTGAAATACAAATACAGTGTATTCCAGCGATTAAACTGCACACAGCTAAACCGGTGATGTTTAGGGATAAAATTGTAATGTATCCTTGCTGTGTACGGTGGACCTCGTACAGAGACTTTCTATGTCTACCACTTCAAGTCGTCGTTATGTACCGGTGTCATTAAACACGGCTTGACTGAATCAATACTTGAACATGAATGACATCATGTGACAATATAAATTAACATTGCATGTTCATGCAATCCTTACCTAATCCCTAGCTGCGATTATCTCCTCAAGCTGAACAGCAATATTTTTGTCAATAACAGCGTTAAAATTATGCAAATGCACAAATGTTAAGAAGACATTTCCAAAATTGGATTTGTGACTCATTCAAACATAATTGTTTCGCACATCGTGGTTATTATTGACGGTATATATAATAGCATTTTACTATTTATTACAGGAAAACTGGTTAGGTGAACCGGTCGCCGTATATAACTGAAACGTTGTTGAAAAACGGCGTTAAACCCCAATACAATACAAAAAACTGTTTAGTCTAAAGCTATACTAAATATAAAACAACAACCCTCGTTGCTTGACCAGACGGCGGCCATTGACAGGACGTCGTGATTTATTGCAGTATACAAATAATTACAAGACATGTCTACATAAATCTAGGAGCAATGCAAATTACTTCGTCATGATGACGCGATTCGACTCGCCCAGGAAACAACCAGAGATTGACTCTTATTTTTTGTCGTTGCTCTGGAAAACCTGTGTCCGTTTGTCTATGTCGTATCGCTTAATGTCGGACCTCATCACATCATTACACTGACAGCTTAACATGTTGAATTACAAATTTTATCCATTGCACATAAATCTCTGTTACTTACATATTTAACAAATATATGTAAAATTAAATTGAGTTAATACACAAGTACATAAGACACTATAAGAAGATAACGCTTAATCATTTTCTTAAATCTGTAGATTCTAAACTTATTAAATGAAATTAGACCACAAAGAGACCAAGTTGGGAAATTATTTGTCGTCCAACTGACTGAAAAAAGCTCACTATTTACTTCTAAATCAAATATAGTGAATAACTTTACAAAATTACATTAATTTCAATCCGAAATGATGTCCTCAGACTGGAAATTGAGCGGGTGACCCTGTCAAAAGCGTCTGGTAGAATGACCAATATTACACGTATAAAAACTTCGACACACCCAAAATGGCCCCATGAAATTCACGTGCCCAAAACTATTTATCACTGTATTGTAACCATTACGCGTAGACAAATATTTCACGCTATTCTTTGAAACGCGTGAAATTAAAATTATATGCAGGTGAAAATAACGGACTTTGGTGCTTTAATTGTCCATTTGACTTGTTTATAAAAGGCAGGCGCGTACACAGGTTAAATTGACGTTCTGAAAGTACTAAGGTAGTTTAACCCCATCTCAGTCAAGAATTTGATTGATTTTAATTTCTTATTCAAGCCATTTTACCATCCAGTATAATTTGTTCCACGTATTATTATCATTATTTCTATTATCATTATTATACCTCCCTTCGAATAAATGGTGGTTTATTGCTTTGAACATATCACTCAGTCTGTCGGTTGGTCAGTATGTCGGTCCGTCCGTAGTCCAGGGATTGTCTGATCAATTACTAGAGAATGCTTGGGCGTACGACCCACGGATTTGGTATGGAGGTTGGTTGTGGCCTGTAGATATCCCTATTGATTTCTTGGTTAGTCGATGAATGTTCAAGGTCACCGAATTCTTGGTCACAAATGTCAAGTTTATAATGATTGGTCGAGGTTACAATGACCTCCTTAACAACAAAAAGCTGTTTGCTCAATAAAAAAATAATGATTTGTCGTGCAATCCTCAGAATTTGTACGGGTGTTTGTCATGACCAGTAGATGACCCCCATTTGATTTTGAGGTTAGCCGGTCAAGGTTAGTTTAACACCGACCATTAAAACTTGTCTGATAAATAGAGATCACTTTGGTCTGCAGCCCATTGATTCAGTATGGAGGCAGGTTACTATAAATAGTGTGCAGTAAGCCCCGTCTCCTTTTGTGTCTGTACTCAAATAACATTTTATAAGAATTGTAAAATGTTTTATATACAAACTATTGTTACTACAACGGGGGATAATCTTAGCAATAATTTAGTTAATGGCTATTCCCAAATTCTCCCGCGATATAAAACTTGCTATATGGCTGTTACAACGATACAATTAACGGGCCTTTTGTCTGATCAGATTATATTTCAAGCGCGGCTTGATGAAGACAAAAATTTACCTGTGCAGTAAAAGAGTTTAACCACCGCCACCCCACCTACCGCCCAATACTAGTTATGTTCTTATTCTATTATTGAAATATCAACCATATGCTACTTGCATTGGTTTTAAGGCCTTTTTAGGCACCACTTTTTATGTAAATGTTAATTTATGTTGAACTTTTTAGACACCACTTTCTTTATGTAAATGTTAATTTATGTTAAAATGTTTATGTCGTGCCTTTTTAGACACCACCTTCTTTATGTAAATGTTAATTTATGTTAAAATGTTTATGTCATGGCTGGGATAATGGCACCCTTCTCATCATAATTATAAGATTATTTTCAGTAAATGGATATAGTGCAATTACCCCAGCCAATATAATTTTAGTCTTTTTATAATGATCTTTTATATATGTTTTTCCGTCATTTATTATATACTAAATAAATGACATTTACACATAATCTGAGCTTATTGTTGTGTATTTTATGTTTTAAATAAATTTCCAGTTGCATAAAGAACAAGCACAGGAAAAGACACAATTTAATCATGAATAGTTGTGGATATAAAATAATTTTATTGGATTTAGTGAATCATGCCCGAGTGTTTTGACAATGACAAGGATTTTGAAGTCGGGTCGATACATATGATGTTGCATCGGTATTATGTAGTTGATGCTGCGTGGGCATACACGTTTCATAAACATCCCTTGTTATTTTTTGAAAAATGATGTAGACTCACCTGCGTACGTGTGTGCAGGCAGATGCACGTCTGATAGGTTATCTCAGGTTATCTTAACCCAATACTTGCGACTGTTCTCGTATACAACACTTAGGATCCGAAATATTCGTCGATATATTACGAGATAGTATGATCGTATCAAGTTATAGACTGATTCCGTTTAATCTCGATTAGAAAAAAGTACGGAATCGACCGATGTGTGTTGAATTAAGTTTTAGCTATACCTATGACCGGAAGCGAATTTCACGTGTTTTGACATACTCGCAGAAACTCGTCAAACGAGTTTTAAGGCGTTGTACACATTGTGTAGTGTGTTGAAACTGGAGGGTTGTCGCAGACGGTAAAATGCGGTCTATTCAGGTAATGTATGTCAGCATTTTTATTTAAATTGCTTGTAGATTCGAGCCATTGAACGAAATGCAAACTAACTTTATTCCTGTTAAGAATAGATAAGTTGATATATTTACACTTGATCCTTAGGATGTTGAGTTAAAGATGTTCTATTTGATAATTCTGTAATTTAATCGAGTTTCCATACACTGATGTATTTAGTGCATTATATTTTTGAATCACTATACTGATCAAATACATTATGGATCTAGATGTCTAGATTTTTTTGCTGTCTCAGTTTGACCTTATTTATTTAAGTGTAAAGATTGTTTTATTGAATTAAAAAAAAACTCACAAACTTCCAAAATGTCTTGCACATGAACTATTACATCTTTAGTCTGAACCATTAGTATTATGATCTTATCTTTGGCAGATAGATCTATCACATTTGTAGTGGTGGGAAGTATGTGTATGTAATGTGAGATTAGAATTGTACTTTTCTATTCATAACATGTTTTAAAGAAATATGAAAAACATTCAGGATTGAACAATGGATCTATCGATCTAAGTGTGTGAGTCACACTAATACCACTCTAAAGCCTGTACTAGAAGAAAAATAAATATAAATGACAGCCCATTTTTACAGTTTTTGGGGAACAGGTATCATGCCTGTTTGATAGGGGAAATTTGACATGAAGCAACAAACTGAGGAATTAATTAAGACTTACAAAAACTAAACTTAAAAAACTAAACACAAAGTTATGTCTAAACCATTCTTTATTTAACTGAGCACTTGGCATTTACATGATTAATTCACTCCATGGAAAAATAGTTTGATGTATAAGATGACAATATTTTTGGCTTTTTAGCTCACCTTAGCTCATAGTGTTCAGTGAGCTATTGTGATCAGTCAGTCTACTCAGTGGTCTGTTGTCTGGCGTCCACACCTGGGGGTTGTTAAGACTATAGTGGTCACACTTTTGAGCAAATCTTCATCAGACCTGGTCAGAATGTTCACCTCAATGATATCTTGGACAAGCTCGAACATGGGTCATCCGGGATCAAAAACTAGATCACCAGGTCAGATTGAATGAAAATTCGTTAACACAGTTTGATTGGATCTTCATTACACATTGTCAGAATGTTTGTATTATAGATCTTGTAAAATTGTGCAAATATGGGTTATCTCCAGTCAAAAACTAGGTCACTAAGTCAACACACCAGAAAACCTTGTTAATGCTCTAAGAGGTCACAATTTTGATTGAATCTTCATCAAACTTTGTAAGAATGTTTGTATTACTAAAATGTCGGATGAATTTAAATATGGGTCATCTGGGATAAAAAAACTAGGTCACTAGGTCAAATCATAGAAAAACCTTGTTCATAACTCTCACAGTTTTGATTGAATCTTCACCAAAGCTTGTCAAAATGGTTGCCTTAATTATATCTTTGTTAGGTTTGAACATTGGTCATCTGGAGTCAAAAACTAGGTCACCAGGTCAAATCATTGAAAAACCTTGTTAACCCTCTAGTGGCCACAGTTTTAATTGAATCTTCATCAAACTTTGTCAGAATGTATGTCCTAATGTTTAGTTAGACAGTTTGAACATGGGTATTCTGGGGTTGAAAACTAGCTCAGCAGGTAAAATTACGGGAAATCCTTGTTAACATTCTACAGATCACAATTTTGATTGGATGTTCACCAAACCTTGTCAGTCAAAATGGTTGTCTTAATGATATCTTGGTTAGGTTTGAACATGGGTCATCAGGGGTCAAAAACTAGGTCACCAGGTTAAATCATTGAAAAACCTTGCTAACACTCTAGAGGTCACAGTTTGGATTCGAGGTTCACCAAACCTTGTCAAAATGATTGCTTTAATGATATCTTGGTTAGGTTCGATTTTTGATTGGATCTTCATTAAGCTGTATTAAAATGTTTGTCTTCATGATGTTTTTGAAAGGTTCAAACATGGATCATCTGGGGTCGCAAACTAGGTCAATAGGTCAAATCTCCTGAAAACTTTATTAACCTTCTGGAAAGTCTGGAAGTCAGTTTTGATTGGATCTTCCAATCTCTACCCAGAGTTTCGTTTGTTATCCATCACATACATTTTTGTCAACGTCTGGAAAGTAGTTAAAAACATGTGTACGAGTCTCCTTTAGTTTCCATATGATACACAAAATCAAGCTTTTGTTGTCTGTTAATGTACATTTGTTGTCATAATTTTACAGGTTACCTTTGCCTTCTTCGTTTTGTTTCCATTTAAGTGATTGAACTTAATGATGTAACCTAATTACCGAAAGTGAACAAACACTCTCCATCAGGAAATAATGAGTTTGATAAATACAATATTTTTTCTGATTTGCCTGCAAACCATAACATCTTTTGTCTCCAATGTATTGTACAAAAAATCACTTCACTTAGTTGAAAATTTTGTACCATTTGTGGCTTTATTTCTTGTTTTACAAGAATCTTGTGTAATGCTGAGACGTTGACAGAGATGTATGGGAGAGATAACAAACAACAACTCTGGATAGAGATTGTTGATCTTCCCCAAACTTTTGTCAGAATGTTTGTATTTATGATATCCTGAAATGACTTGAACATGGATCAATTCAGGTTAAAAAATAGATCACCAGGTCAAATCACAGGAAAACCATAGATGTTGCAATTTTTACTCAGGTGAGTGAAAAAGGGCTGGCCTTCTTGGCCTTCTTGTTTAATTATAGGGACTTTTTCTTTCAATGGGGAAAAATTTTACGCTTTTTCACTAGTGTAACAGAGCCAAATACTGGACCTAGAAATGGCATGAAAAGGGCCTGAAAGATATATTCTTTTTTGTTTTTCATGTGACATTTTATATACTGCGACCTATTCACCTAATTTTCCTGGACTATATTCTAACCAGTACTAACTTAACCCTTCCACAAAGAGCTGGCAAGTTCTTCACCTATGGAGGAAAATCAACATTTTGTCAAATTTTCATAGAAGAGCATGACCTGCTGCAACTGGGACTTGAACCCAGATTGCACTAACCACTGGACCACAACTACTGGACCACAGTTGCAGCTGAAAGATATGCTTCAATTCAGTTGGTATTTACTCTTAAAAATGCACTCTAAATCATGTTCATTTTTGTATGTCATGTTTATTTTATGTCAAGTTTCAGGGCTCTCAATCCCCAAAATTCGGCTCCATTCCCCCACCTCTGGAATATACTTTTTTCCCCTATTTTTTGTAAAAATTCCCCCACCTATTATATTGATAAGGCTTTTGGAATTCCCCTTGAACTGAAAATGATGTGAAATTCCCCCTTCCAAGGGTCCCAGCCCAAGTCCCCCAAAAGAGAGAGAACCCTGAGTTTATTTTTCATATTTATTTTTCAGTTCCTTCTACAGTCATGTGCTTTTATGACAATATTGTTTTGCATATGTAAGTATTCTCACTTTTTCTTACGAATGAATGTTGTTAGGGAAAAATAAGTTTATTACAGTCAAACCTGTGTTTACGGCCACCTCCGAATAAAGACTGTGAATATAGGCCATTCTTTGAAATACCATCACTGATTATTTGAAACAAACTGACCTCAGAATAAAGGCCATTTGTTAATAAAGGCCACATTTTGTCTACTCTGGCATCCGGCGTCTGTCGTCCACTTTTGAGCGAATCTTCATCAGACCTAGTCAGAATGTTTGTCTCAATGATATCTTGGACGAGTTCGAATATGGGTCATCTGGGATCAAGAACTTGGTCACCAGGTCAAATAGAATGGAAATTTTGTTAACACTCAAGAAGTCATAGTTTTGATTTGATCTCCATTACTTTTTGTCAGAATGTTTGCATTAATGATCTTGTAAAATTGTGCGAATATGGGTTATCTCCAGTCAAAAACTAAGTCACTAGGTCGATGCACCAGAAAACCTTGTTAATGCTCTAGAGGTCGTAATTTTGGTTGTATCTTCATTAAACTTTGTCAGAATATTTGTTTTAGTAATATCCTAGACACGTACAAACATGGGTCATCTGAGGCTAAAAACTAGGTCATCAGGTCAAATCATTGCAAAACCTTGATAACTGTCTAGAGGTCAAAGTTTTGAATGAATCTTCATGAAACCCTGTCAGAATGTTGTCTTAATAATATCATGGTTAGGTTTGAACATGGGTCATCTGGGATAAAAAACTAGATCACCATGTCAAATCATAAATAATCTTGTTTACACTCTAGAGACCACAGTTTTGATTGGAGTTCACCAAACCTTGTCAAATGCTTGTCTTAATGATATCTTGTTTAAATCTGAACATGGGTCATCTGGGGTCAAAAACTAGGTCACAAGGTCAAATCTTTGGAAAACCTTGTTAACCCTCTAGAGGTCACAGTTTTGATTGGATCTTCACCAAACCTTGTCAAAATGATTTTCTTAATAATATCTTGGACATTCTTGAAAATGGGTTATCTAGGGCCAAAACTAGATCACCAGGTCAAATCATGGAAAAACCTTGTTAACCATCTTTGTTTTACTGTGTCAAAATGTTTGTTTTTATAATCTTTTGCACACATTTGAACATTGATTATCTGGGGTCACAAACTAGGTCAAAAGGTCAAATCGCCTGAAAACTTTTTAAACCTTCTAGAGGTCACGGGTTTGATTCGATCTTCCTCAAACTCTGTCAGAATGTTGGTATTAATGATATCATGAACAGGTTTGAACATGGGTTGACTCAGTTAAAAACTAGGTCACCAGGTCAATTCACAGGTAAACCATAGATGTTGCAATCTTTACTCAGGTGAGCGAAAAAGGGCCGTCTTGGCCTTCTTGTTTATATGTTCAATCATTGTTTAAAATGTTTGCATATGAGTATGTGTCTGACATGAGAAAGTTATCACTGTGTTTATTGAAGCACTTCTTTATTGAACCTATAAAATGATCTCTGTGTTGGTTGAAAAATAATTAAGTCTCACAGGGAGGAAGGACCAAACTGTTACATATCTCATAGGTCTAGGTCACTTTGTTGTCAATTTGTATTTTTTCATGTATTTTTGTACCATGAACACATATAGCTTTTACTGAGGTCTCTTAATACTGAAAGGTCACAGGTTACATTAATTTCTGATTATATCTTGTGTTGACTGGTCTGTTTGTTTTAGAATATTTGTCAAGCCAGGGATCAAATTTAGGCATGCATACTTGCTAATAGCTTGTAGAATTTCTGAATAACGAGTGGCAATAAAAGCCACTTGCATATGATAGCGAGTGTATGGTGGCTGAGTTCGTCAAAGGAAGAAGAGGCCAAATACCGTATTTTACTGTGTATAAGACACACCCAGGTTTTTTAACATATCTGAAGAAAAAATGTATTCTTGTGGATAAGAAGCGCACAAATTTGACGAAATCCAGGTCCAAATCTGAGCTGACATCGATTTATTAGGTGCCACACATACAAGATTTGATGCCATCATGTGTACCTTCATATATTTTCACATAAACATGGAAATTACAACTTGCTCAGAATGTTATACAAGTTGACATGTCATCGATCTTTCCTGGTGAGACAAACTTGTTCTGAATGGTGAGAGCAATTGTAAAATATGTTTGGTAGATATTTTTACCAGATTATCTATGGACCTCAGCTTTGTTAGTTTGAACATAAGACTCTGCACATGTCTTCTGTGATTTTAATTAATTGGTTTGCAATCAAAAAGTTGGCTGTTACTGAGTTTGATGGTTCTAAATTCCTTTCTGCTATCAGGCTATGATTACGTAATCTGCTTATCACCAGCATGTTTGATCAGTGTATGTTTACATCCTCTTTGAAGAGTAAAGAATGGTATTTTCAATGCTTACATTGGTTGTGGTGAAATCATTTTTGTCTAGTGATTTCCCTGCTTGTTAGCTTTTTGTGACATTCATACACATATTGTTTACATTTTTAGGTCAAGTGCTGTCTGTGGTTGTGACATGTCCTCAACTGAGTGCACCTGAAAATGGCCGTATTTCTGTATCAGACTTCACTGTAGGTTCATATGCTTCCTACACTTGTAACCATGGATACAAAAGAACTGGAAGTAATTATCAACAATGTCAGGCCAACGGTAATTGGTCACTTCAGGCTCCTACCTGTGTGATACAAGGTAAATCTTTGTGAATGATTGCTTGAAATGTCATTCACAAAAAAAATGAATGTATCATTTCACAGCATCTTGTGGTTGACTTTCCTTTCAGCCAGTCAGGATAGCTAATAATCAATTTATTGCTGATGTTTTTGGATTGTTTTACATGCTTCCTAAAAGTTGCCAGACTGTCGGACATATCAGGCGAATTTCAATTAGGTCCAATAACTTTTTAGCTAGTACCGGACCAGATGTCTGGCTGTCGGACACGATTTACAGCATTTATCACTTATTTATAATGTATTCAGTCAGACAAATTTTCATTCGGTCAGACAGAAATTCTGTCTTTGCTTGATTAAATGTCAGGCAAGTATTCTAGCAGTTTTGAGAAGCCTGTACATGATATAATTATTGTTAGTAAACAATGTTGAACACAAAGGAAACAAAACATTTACTCTTCTGTCTAGGAATCATTTTCTGATCTATTTTATATATTTCTACTACTGGACTGGTTGTCTGTTAGCCCTTTGTCTCATAAGCATAATTTAGTCTTTGCCAAATTCAAAGCTTATGTACAAAATATCAATTTATTTAAGAAAATTTCTCTTCAGCAGAGTGGAAAACATTGTGGCTAACATTGTGGCAAAAGAACCTATTACTCATTAAAAGCAATGGCTTCTTTTGCCACAATGTTTTCAACAGACATCTGCTTCAGTTGCGGGGAAATGCGGTGTTATGAGGCAAAGGGTTAATTTTCAATATGTGATTTATTATTTAAATAGTAATTGAATCATTAATAATGATCAAGTGTGTATTGAAGTCATTCTTTTTATTGCTTTGTAATGGTTGATTCTGTTTACATAAGTGCTGGATGAGATCTCTTTCTGTCTGCCTTATGTTAGTGAAATTAAGCTCAGAATTAGTTACCTGCCTGTTATAGATTGTGGTAATGCTTCAACACCTACAAATGGTGGAACAAATCAGACAAATACAACTTTTGGATCACAGGTGTATTATTATTGTGATAATGGATATACTTTGGATGGACCCAGGAATGCTTCATGTGAAGCATCTGGTTCATGGAGTAATAGTGCACCAAATTGTACAATTGTTGGTAAGTTTTCGATAGATATTGAGTCATAGTCAAGTCAAATACTTTATTATATGATTTAGATGTGTTTGAATTCTGGAATGTAATTCTGTACTACCTGTATATATTGAGTACTTGCACATGAGCCTCAATATTGTAATGCTAATTTAGTCTAGTAAATAATTAACACTAAGTGAATAATTATACAAAGACTACTGTTGTTAATGCCATCTCCATTCACATATTATGATGCATGTGCGTACAATTTTTAAAATGAAAGTTTTATTTCTTTTGATGACTTGTTTTAGAGGGGAAACAACTCTCCAGTCATTGATGAGAACATTTTGATATTAAAATTAATGAAGCATCTTATTGATAGTTATTTGAGTTGTTATATTAAAATTTCATCTGTTCAGTATCAGATATTAGTACTCCATGCATAAATATTGATTATTTTGATTGAAGGTCACAAATTGACCAGAAATAATTCCATATCTAGTATAACAATGTCAGTATATCTGGTGTAACAATGTCAGTATATCTGGTATAACAATGTCAGTATATCTGGTGTAACAATGCTAGTATACCTGGTATAACAATGTCAGTATATCTGGTGTAATAATGTCAGTATATCTAGTATAACAATGTCAGTATATCTAGTATAACAATGTCAGTATATCTGGTATAACAATGTCAGTATATCTAGTATAACAATGTCAGTATATCTAGTATAACAATGTCAGTATATCTGGTATAATAATTTAAGTCCATCTAGTATAACAATATCAGTATATCTGGTATAATAGCATAAGGATATCTGGTACAATAATATAAGAGTTGTATATTGTTGAATTCATTGCTACACTAAAATGGATATTTGCCAAAACATGGAAAACAAAGTGAAAACTTGTATTTTAAATGAGATGAAAGAGGTCATAGTTTTACATGAAATTTTATTTTCAGACTGCAATAATCCCACGGCAACAACAAATGGTCAAGTAAATTTTACTGCTACAACTTTTGGATCACAGGTGTATTATTATTGTGATAATGGATATACTTTGGATGGACCCAGCAATGCAACATGTGGAGCATCTGGTTCATGGAGTAATAGTGCACCAAATTGTACAATTGTTGGTAAGGCCATTTTTCATTAATACTGAGCAGCTGACTCCTACAATTGATTATTTCTGGTGTTAAGGACTTATTATGTTTTAAAAGCATGTAATAGTGTCTGTCATCCTGCCTGTTGCATTATGTTTAATTTTGCTAGTGTAGAAGCTTCATGTATGTTTACAAAATCCATAACTTGTTTGTGTACTGACCTTGAACACAGACATGGATAAATTCTGACCAAAATTTAACACATATTGTCAAAAAATTCAGTTTTTATTGTTTTCGTAGAAATAAAAGTAATGTTGCACCTCTAAATTATTTATGAGGACTGATTGATAAGTTGTGAGCCTCATAATTATGTAGTGGATGGACATATTGCATTATTTTTCAACATAATCCCCTTCAGTATCTATACATCTACATATCTTTTTGCCAGTGATGTTTAAGGGCCTCAAAGTCCTTATTTTGACCGTTCTGAAAGTCTGTCACTGCATGTATGATGTCATCATCTGACTGACATTGCATACTGGAAATGGCCATTTAGCTTACCTGAGCAGGTAGTGCTCAAATGAACTATTTGGATCAGTAAATATCTGTTGTCGGTCATCTGTCCACTACACTAAAGAGTTGTTAACACTCCAGATGTCACAGTTTTGATTTGATTTTCATCAAACCTTGTTAGAATATTAGTCTTTATGATATCTTGCACAACTTTCATAGCCTTTTGCTATGCATAACACAGGTCCGACTATTCGACCCATTCCCAAAGCCAAATATAGGTTATTTTTCCAATCCCATTAAAAAATTCCCAAATACCTCTTTGGTTACTTGTCAAAACCTCAATTCAGCGTCTGAAAGTGCTATCGGTCTCCGTAAATGACTATCCCTGGGGGCTGCGAAGTACACTTTCTGCTTAAATAATTAACCAGTGCTCCATTTCCATTTTCGGTATTCGTTTTTTCTCAGATTTATTGTTATTGTTGTAAAAATATTGCAAAATAATAAATATTTCCCTCACAAAATACGAAGACGCACACATGTAATTCAAAGTCTTAATGGCCTAAGCCCTGAAGCTCCTCAATTTCAGTGTCTTAAAATTATTGAAAGACCCCTTCCTGAGTCTTCTATTGACATTTCTGTTGAATATCAACCAGTTGATATTTAAAGCCATCCAGTTGAATGTACACCTGATGTGGAAAGTACATTGACTAAATCCCTGTATCCAACCAAAAACCAAACTGCTTCAAACTCCCCTCGCACTGAATTTTCAGCTAGCCAGCCTAGTAAAGCAATATCAAAGGATTTCATTGTCCCCCCTCCTTGCCGAAATACCAGTTAGGTGTCTACTTGACTCATTGAAATTAAATATAAGAGGTCATACCCCTAGTAGGGTAAGGGCAAGCCCATGAACACTGACTGTTTTCTTGTGAGCTATTTGTTTATCACCTGTTTTAATGAGAAAAATGTTTATACAAAATTCCCAAAATGGCTTTTCAACTGATCATTTTTTCCCAAATTATTGGATTTTATGACTCGATTTTTTAAAATTTGGCCAGAGTCTTTTTCCCCAAATGGCTAGAAAAAGGCCTGATTTTGAACTTGGGTCATCTTGGATCATAAACTAAGTCACCAGGTCAGATCATGGCAAAACCTAAGAAGTTGCAGTCTCAGGTGAACAGATAAAGGTCCATCATGGCCATATTGTTCATTTCTTGAAATAGATGAAAGTCTGATGGAGTGAGATCAGGTGAATAAGGCGGATATTCAATCAATTCAAAGCTGCACGTGTTAATGGCAGTCATGGCAATGACAGATTTGTGAACAGGGGCATTGTCCTGATGGAACAACACACCTTTACTGAGTTTTCCACAGCACTTGAATTATTATTTTCTCTTAACTGCCTTAGAAGTGATGTATAATATGTGCCATTGATTCTTTGTCCCATTTGCAGATAATCTGCCATCAGAATACCTTCAGTATCCCAGAAAACTTAGGTCGTAACCTTTCCAGCTGGTGGGACAGTCTTTGCCTTCTTTTTCGGGTGTGATCCAGAGTGCCTCCATTGTTTAGACTGTTGTTTAGCCTCTAGGGTGAAATGATGGACCCATGTTTCATCCATAGTCACAAACCTCTGCAGAATGTTGTTAGGATTTACCTCTAAAAGGTTCAGAATAGCACACAACAATGTCCACTTGGTGTGCTTCTGATCAGCAGTGAAAAGTCTTGGTACCCATTGGGCTGAGAGCTTTCTCATTGCATGATCTTCCATAAGAATGAAATGTACTCTTTCCTGTGAAATCCCAACTGTACTGGCTATATATATATATATATATATATATCTCTGTAACTCGCCTGTCAGCCGTAACAATATCATGGACTTTATTGACCATTTTTTGTGGTTGCAGCAGTGATATGCCTTCCAGGACAGACAGCATCCTCGATGCTCTCCCTGCAATGCTTGAATTCCACCACCCACCTTTTCACTGTAACACATGAGGGGCATCATGTGTGTTGCTATCATATCAGTATGGATATCATTAGGTGCTAGACCATTCTTAGGATTTTGTCCATTTTGCAAAAGTCATTTGCCTTGTTCACTTTAGAGTGCTAACTCTTCAACATAAACAGACCAAATGACAGTAGTCTTTTGGTACACAACGTTAAATAGTCAAGGAATAGTAACTCCTTTAATACAAGGCTCCCAACTTATCAAATCAGAACTCGATGGGAAAAATACTTAGGGATTGAATTTAACTTCAAATTTCAACTTTTAAAATTGATTAGGTTTTTACAGTTGCTTTGTATATGGCCTAACTTGTTCCTAAATGATCTTTTACAGACTGTGGTAATGCTTCAACACCTACTAATGGAGGAACAAATCAGACAAGTACAACTTTTGGGTCACAGGTGGATTATTATTGTAATGTAGGATTTGATCTGAGCGGTTCCAACAATGCTACGTGTGAATCATCTGGTTCTTGGAGTAATAATGCACCAAATTGTACAGTTGTTTGTAAGTTACATATTTAAACTTGTTTCAGTATGTTCTGTTTAATCAGCTATTATAACTGAGCTTATGTGGTCAATTTACTGATGAGTTGATACACACACTCCGATGTGTGGTGAATTTAATCAAAGACAGTTGAAACAGTTTTTGAGTTACATATTTTTAACAAAAGTTGTAGTGAATCAATAAATATGAATATTATTACGGACCTGAATCTTAGAATATTTAATAAATCGTCAGAAACAGTATGGACATTTAACGACAATACATATTTAATTACAACTAACCCATCATTAGTACGGACCAAGCAAACACTCGCCAAACAAAATCAATAAACATATGAAACTGTTGACACCCTTTGTATATCAAAAAAATATTACAATTTGTTTGTCACATGTCTTTGGATTGTCAAAAGGCCATTCTTATCAACTGATGATCTCGAATAATAGGTGAGAAAATACTGCATACATGACAAAAGAAACCAAATAATCTATTCAGATACAAGTATTCGTAAAAATTCATATAGCTGGGGTTCTTTTTGCTACAAATATATGGTGATGAAATTGAGAAATTTCAGATAGTACCAGGTATTTGGGTAATCAGTTGTCGAATAACCGTTTTACTGTACCTGTTGTTAGATGAGAGACACAATATGTGTACATGGTAAATACCTGGTGTTAGTTGAGAGACAATGGATGTTAAGTCGGAGACAATGAGTGTACATAGTAAATACTTGATGTTAGTTGAGAGACAATGAGTGTACATAGTAAATACTTGATGTTAGTTGGGAGACAATGAATGTACATAGTAAATACCTGGTGTTAGTTGAGAGACAATGAGTGTACATAGTAAATACCTGGTGTTAGTTGAGAGACAATGAGTGTACATCGTAAATACTTGATGTTAGTTGGGAGACAATGAGTTTATATAGTAAATACTTGGTGTTAGTTGAGAGACAATGAGTGTACATAGTAAATACCTGGTGTTAGTTGAGAGACAATGAGTGTACATCGTAAATACTTGATGTTAGTTGGGAGACAATGAGTTTATATAGTAAATACTTGGTGTTAGTTGAGAGACAATGGATGTTAGGTGGGAGACAATAAATGTACATAGTAAATACTTGGTGTTAGTTGAGAGACAATGAATGTACATAGTAAATACTTGATGTTAGTTGGGAGACAATGAGTTGATATAGTAAATACTTGATGTTAGTTGAGAGACAATGGATGTTAGGTGGGAGACAATAAGTGTACATAGTAAATACTTGGTGTTAGTTGAGAGACAATGGATGTTAGGTGGGAGACAATGAGTGTACATAGTAAATACTTGATGTTAGTTGAGAGACGAGGAATGTACATAGTAAATACTTGATGTTAGTTGAGAGACAATGGATGTTAGTTGAGAGACAATGAATGTACATAGTAAATACTTGGTGTTAGTTGAGAGACAATCAATGTTCATGGTAAATACCTGGTGTTAGTTGAGAGACATAATTAGTGTACATAAGTTTGTTTTCAATGTTTGTTTTTGTGATGAAATCACATTTAGATTATGCATTGATTTTGCTTTTTAGCTCATTTGTTTTGAAGGAAAAGTTGAACTATCATGATTGCTGCAGCATTGTTGCTGTCATTGTCACTGTTGTTGTGAAAAAAACTTTAAAAATGTAGCCCATTACTCAAACATTTTTGAAGATACCAACATGACTCTTGGAATACTTGATTATCATGACAAGGCACAGTTGCAAGACAAGGAGCATTAAATTTGAAAGCTATATTTCTTGAGTTATACCCCATTTAATATTTCAGCTTGTGGTAATGCTTCAACACCAACTAATGGAGGAGTCAATCAGACAAATATAACTTACGGATCACAGGTGTATTATTATTGTGATAATGGATATACTTTGGATGGACCCAACAATGCTACATGTGAAGCATCTGGTTCATGGAGTAATAGTGCACCAAATTGTTCAGTTGTTGGTGAGGATTTGTTCACTTAAGTACAATGAGTGTGGTTACAAGAACTAACTGGCTACTACTTAACTATGTATCTTTACTGTAATACATCATTTCATCTTGATAGTTGCAGGGACTAGACTTCAGACTTAGATTCCAGAACTTCATTTTAACTTAAAGTCATTGTAATAAAAACTTTTAGGGTACATCAATGATTATTGCTGTATAAATTTATTTCAGTATCTACCCTGGTCTACTGATGTGTAGAAATTATCTATAGTGACAAGTCAAGAGTAAAAACATTTTGTAAAAATGTTGAAAATTAGCTGCACTATATTTTTATATTGTTAAAATATTTATAAACACAAATGTAACACTATATCTACAGTCTTAATATGGGGTTTTGTGGGATTGTTATTATATGGTATTGTCAAGCCCGCTTGCAGTGAGCTCGAAATAGTTGTCAAAATGACGGTGTCGTGTATGTGCTTCCTTGCGTGCGTCCTTGTCTTATTCCATCCGACTTTGTCTGGACCATAACTTCTGTATGCATGAATGACTTTTAAAATGACTTGGCACAATTGTTCACCATGATAAGATGGTGTGTCTTGCGTAAGACCAAGGTCCTTATCTCAAAGGTCAAGGTCACGCTTGGGGTTTAAATGGCAAAAATTGGCATGTTTTACTTTGTCTGGACTGTAACTTCTTTCAGTATTGATATGTTTTAAAACAACATGGCATAATTGTTCTCCTTGATGAGTCAGTGTGTCATGCACAAGACCCAGGTCCATATCTTTAATGTCAAGGTCACACTTAGGGCCAAAATTAGCAAGTTTTAGCATGTCTGACTTGGTCCAGACCATAACGTCTTCATGCACCAAGGGATAACTTGGCACAATGGTTCTCCATGAGTCACACTTTGGTTTATGTCAGGCATTCAACACATCTCTCTATTTTTAATGACCCTTGGTGGGCCCATTCAAAATGTCAAGATCATTCCTTGAAAAAGCAATGGATAATTATTGCCTTAGTGGGCTCTACATGTTGCCATTTGGCGACTTCTAGTCTAAGGTCAATCTTGAGTTGATATTACGTATGATATTGATTAAGGCTTGTTCTGTTTACTTTGTGATTTGCATTTAACAACAGATTGTGGCACTGTTGAAGCCCCTGAAAATGGATTTATAGATGTCAACCAAACTGTATTTAGTAGTTCAGCATCCTATACATGCAAAACAGGTTATGAAGTCACTGGTGGTGGTAATGTAAGATTCTGTGGAGCAGATGGAAACTGGACAGGATCAGAGCCACAGTGCAGTATTGTTGGTTTGTGTTTACTGCATTTATCTTCCCATTTCTTCTGTTTGCATGTTTATATCATTCTTTGTGAAAAAAATCAATCGTGAGTTGTTATTAGAACTGGTTTCATTGGATTTCATTTAGTTATTGCCAAACTTGATTGATGATACTTTCTGATGAATGGTTCTGAAAAAATCTTAACAGAAACCTTGACTTACACTAAATGATGTAGCTGTATTTTCCATACATTTTGTGTTTCATTTAAATCTGTAAAAAACATTGTCACAAAGGATGATATATGTACGCATCATATAATATGACAGCAATCATTTGGCATTTGTCTCCATAAGGTTAGATTGATTTTAATGAAAACCTTCAGAATTAGGATCCACATTTTCATTTAACCTTGTCTAATTGATGAACTGTAGCCAAAGGTATATCAAAAGTGAGGTCTTGTCCATCAGTTTCCTGAATATAGTCCATTGATGTATTTTATTACAATAGTTCATTGATATGATATATCATATAGTTAGTCGATGTATATACAGTATAACCCCTGAAAACCAGACTCCCTGAAAACTGGAATTCTCTGAAATTCGGACGATTTTTCAAGTCCCATGTTTTCTCTTATATAATCAATAGTTCTCTGAAAACCAGAATTCTCAGAAACAGAACCTTTGTCAAAGTCTGGAAGTGGTCTGGTTTTCAAGGGTTATACTGGATATATATATATTATATCATAAATTGCTTCTCTTTGTACATGAAAACTAATGTATACATCAATATTAAAACTCGTGAAAATGTAGGAAACTAAATGATCTTTTACAGATTGTGGTAATGCTTCAACACCAACTAATGGTCGCAAAAATCAGACTAGTACAACTTACAGATCAACAGTGTATTACTTTTGTGATGAAGGATATACTGTGGATGGACCCAGTAATGCCACATGTCTTGATTCTGGTTCTTGGAGTAATAGTGCACCAAATTGTACAATTGTTGGTAAGCCTATATATGCAATACGTAATATCTTATGCATCCCATTTTCAGAGCACAATTTGTTTTTCCTTTACTGTTGCGTTTGTAGAATTTAAAGTTATTTATTCCTCTGATCAAGCTTTTCAGAATCATGCGGATATAATTTTTACATGTATAGCACTGGCGATGATGACCATTAATTGAATCAGACTATGGTATTTATATAGAATTCAAACAACTCGAATACAAGCATTTATACATAGGAGGAAGAGCTATACTTTATTCTGCAACAAAAAATATCTGATTGTTACATTTTACCCACCCATCAAAATCTTGTAACTAAACAGATATTTGATGAGTGTTTCATTTTCGAGCTTGTGAAATCATATATTAAGTACAGTGTTGTATGCCTGTTTTGATTGAACCTTAAAATGGAAAATAAATCTTATCACTCTTTCATGTCTCTTAATTAATGACTGATGACACCAAAAAATGCTTACTAATACAGTGGTGAAAAATCAAAGAGCAAACTTAAAATGTCAGTTAAAGGAAGTACAATATGTACATGTACACACGTATTTATATTATATCAGTTAATTTAATTCTTGTACTACCGAATTCCTGCCAAATCTTTATCAACTGACTAGTGAAGAGCATGTTTATTTCTTTACTGTGAACTTTTGAATCACTCATTATCTATACTAAGTAGCAACTTAAATTAATAAATATAAAAAAATGTGAAATATGCAGTTACTTCAGATGTGTCTCTTGTATGCTACTAAAGGTCACTTTTGACAAGTATATTTTGTGACAGTCAGTACTTATGTCAAGAAATAAAATGATATATTACAGATTGTGGTAATGCTTCAACACCTACTAATGGAGGAACAAATCAGACAAGTACAACTTTTGGGTCACAGGTGGATTACTATTGTAATGTAGGATATGATCTGAGAGGTTCCAACAATGCTACGTGTGAATCATCTGGTTCTTGGAGTGATAATGCACCAAATTGTACAATTGTTGGTATGTATTAGTTTCAGTTGTTTCTATTGGACGAGTGAAGTGTAATTTCATATTGTTACATTTCTTTTCCATTCTTAAGATATATTATCATTATCATATATTATTATTTCTCTTGTTTTGTATTATAGCTTGTACCAATTAAATCATGGATTCTTTTCCAGATGCTATAATACTATGTCATTGTAATTAAATATCTTCCCTCTTTGAAAGTCAATACACAAACATTACTCAACAAACCATAGACATGATTGTGTCTCTCCGAAAATGATAATATTTTATGTATACAGATTGTGGTAATGCTTCAACACCAACTAATGGTCGAAAAAATCAGACTAGTACAACTTACAGATCAACAGTGTATTACTTTTGTGATGAAGGATATACTGTGGATGGACCCAGTAATGCCACATGTCTAGATTCTGGTTCTTGGAGTGATAGTGGACCAAATTGTACAATTGTTGGTATGTTTGCCTACAATACAATGCTTTGCAGGTTTTGTTTTGTGATAGATAGCATGTCTTACAGCATAGTAACAGCTTTGCATTAGACAGACAACAGACAACCATGGGATATTTGTTATGACTGTCATAAAGTTATGACCAGAAATTGCATTTGTCTTTAAACTAATGTAAACATTTGACAATACATATCTCTTTGCATGCTTTAATTGAAACTCATAAAAGTGAATGGAATTGTTAATTAGGACACTTCAGAGTGGTAATAAATATACTGTGGATTAAAAGTTGACATAGATTAATTTTTAAATGATCTTTTACAGACTGTGGTAATGCTTCAACACCTACTAATGGAGGAACAAATCAGACAAGTACAACTTTTGGGTCACAGGTGGATTATTATTGTAATGTAGGATATGATCTGAGAGGTTCCAACAATGCTACGTGTGAATCATCTGGTTCTTGGAGTAATAATGCACCAAACTGTACAATTGTTTGTAAGTTGCTTATTTAAACTTGTTTCAGTATGTTCTGATTAATCCAGCTATTATTACTGAGCTTATGTAATTATTACACTGATGTAGAGATAGGGACAATTAGATTCATGGTAAATTTAAATCAGGAACAATTTTAGCAGTCTTTAATAAACCATTTTTTTTAACAAATTCCTCAGTACATCTCTTTGTATGACTGATTGATGACAATTATGTCCACATGTTTCCAGAAGGCCAAAGTTTTTCACTGACAAGAATTCCCTGACAGACCGTAGCAATGATAAGTGTTTTTCATTTAGCCTTGGGATGGTTCCAATTGGTCAATATAAATTATACAAGAAAAGGACTTCTATGAAAAAAACATGTACAGAAATCCAACTTTCCATAAATTATAATCTACTCTAAAATATGTTGGCTCAAAACCCATTCAGCACACATAGAAACATGCATAAAACTGGGGACTCTGAGCTAAGCCACCTTTTAACATCCTGCAACACAGCTTCAGAATGTTTAAACATGATTGACCAGCAAAAACTCACTCTTATCTTTAGGAAAACAAAAGTAAAATGCAAATAAATATGACAAGATCACACAATGAACAATAAACTCCCATAACAAGTTGATTGGTAAAGTGAAATAAGAGGTTAGAATGTATATTAAACAATAATCAATTAAATTGTATAGAAGTGACATATTTGTTTACAGTTTGTGGTAATGCTTCAAGACCAACTAATGGAGGAGTCAATCAGACAAATATAACTTACGGATCACAGGTGTATTATTATTGTGATAATGGATATACTTTGGATGGACCCAGCAATGCTACATGTGAAGCATCTGGTTCATGGAGTAATAGTGCACCAAATTGTTCAATTGTTGGTATGTTTTTTAGAAGCCTATTTTTTCTTTCAATTCAATACTATGTAATATTGTTGCAGATCATTATTTTAACCTTTTCAAAGTTGTGTCTACAACAAAGACCAAAATGATAGCATGTCCTTAGTAAAATATTTTTTGTGTACTTAAATTTCAGTTTCCTTGCATTCGGAAACATTTCTGAAATATTAAAACATTATAATAATTTTAATTGTTGGTCCAGTGTAAGATTTAAAAAAAATCTTGTATTTGTAAAGAAGACCTAAATGCCCATTTGTAGTTCAAAACATAATTCCTGGGTGCTAGTTTTTACTTTCTGTTTGTTTCCATTATTTTCACATACACTGGTAGTTTCCAGTGTTTCTGTTGGTCAAGTGAAATTGAATTTTACAAAGTTATATGTCTGATTTCTATTTCATTTGAAGTTATTATAATTTGTAGTATACTTTACTCTTTTAAGTTCTAAGTAAGCAGTTTGTCACTTTCACAAAATTAATAATCTTGACCAATCACCAAAGAAATATGTCATTGAAATAAATATCTTACCTTTTTGAAATTTGTCTATTCACCAAGTTTGATAATGTCTTCAACAAATCATTGGTATGATTGAGTATATCTGAACATGATAATATTTTATGTACACAGATTGTGGTAATGCTTCAACACCAACTAATGGTCGCAAAAATCAGACAAGTACAACTTACAGATCACCAGTGTATTACTTTTGTGATGAAGGATATACTGTGGATGGACCCAGTAATGCCACATGTCTAGATTCTGGTTCTTGGAGTGATAGTGGACCAAATTGTACAATTGTTGGTACGTTTGCCTACAATACCATGCCTTGAAGGTTTTGTTTTGTTATTGATAGTAATTCGTTCAAGGTAATGTTTTATACATACTCAACTAGAACTAAATTCGTTTTATAATCATTTTATTACCATCACCTGTTCATGTTTGTCTGCCATATCTTTTACCAATTAATTTATAGAGTTGTGGCATTCAAACATATTTTGAAGAAACTAAAAACATGCATAATTATGCCATACATGTTTCGGAAAACTTCTGATTATATGTATTTAAACATCATATGTATGTAATGTATTCAGGATGTTTTAATGCCTGATTATGTCAGTCAGACTAAAGTTACGACACTTAAGGGTAAATATAGGCAGTTGGAAGTTTCTGTTTAACATATTGTATGCAGTTTAATTGAAAGATTGCAGGTGACGATTCTTTTAGTAGAATAGGACAGCTTTGAATTGGACTGACAACAGACAACCTTTGGCTATTTGTTATGACTGTACAAACTGAAATTGGTTCGACTTAAAACCAATATAAACATTTGACAATACATATCTGTCTGCATACATTAATTGAAATTCATACAAGTGAATAGAATCTGAAATTAGAACAGTTTATTGTGATAATAAATATACTGTGGAGTACAATTTGACATAGATTAATTTTTAAATGATCTTTTACAGACTGTGGTAATGCTTCAACACCTACTAATGGAGGAACAAATCAGACAAGTACAACTTTTGGATCACAGGTGGATTATTATTGTAATGTAGGATTTGATCTGAGAGGTTCCAACAATGCTACGTGTGAATCATCTGGTTCTTGGAGTAATAGTGCACCAAACTGTACAATCGTTTGTAAGTTACATATTTGAACTTGTTTCAGTATGTTCTGTTTAATCTAGCTGTTTAAACTGAGCTTATGTGGTCAATTCACTGATGTGTTGATACGCACAACCCGATGTGTGGTGAATTTAATAAACAGTTGAAACAGTTCTTGATTTACATATTTTTAACAAAAGCTGTAGCGAATCAATAGATATGAGTCCTTGTTGACCTTCTACAGGCGTTGGTCAGAAGTTGGTTTTCAGATATACCATAATCATACAAGCTGTAGGCAGTAAGTAAAATATTTTCAGTGTACAGGATTTAGTTGTTTGAGCATTTTGGTCAGCTGGAGGTTATTCCTGTCCTTTACCAGAGAAACTTATCTGTTGACTAGTTTCTTGTATTCCATTGGTTAATGGTTGACAGGTCTTGGACTTGTCTTCAGTAATGTAAACACAGAACAGTTTCCATTCTCTCATATAAAAAAAGAATGATTTATCATGTATCAGTTATATTTTTTTATGAAAGTTTTAATTTTGCTTTTTCATGTGATTCAAAATGACAGATAAAAATCACTAAGTTCGAATAATTGTAACAAAATCAAAGTGAATTGACTGAAATTGCTAATTATTGTTTCGAGGCAATTTCACAGGTAATTGTATATGAATGTATATAAGAAAGGCGTTTCTAGAAAAAAACTGCAAAAATTCCACCCACCCAAACCCCATTCAACCTATAGAAATATACAAATAATAAGGGCAAAACATGATCTCTCAGAGTGATGCTGTCTTGGAATGGTCTTCAGCAAACCTACAGTGGATTAGAACATTTGATGAGAACAACCTCGCACCTACCCTCGGGGAAACAAAGAATAAAACATAAATAAATATGACAGACAGCACAATCAATAATAAACACAAGTAAGGTGGTTGCTCAAGTGAAAGAAATCTGTATATTATTAGTTAAATTATATAGCACAAAAATAATTGTTTACAGTTTGTGGTAATGCTACAACACCAACTAATGGAGGGGTCAATCAGACAAATATAACTTACGGATCACAGGTGTATTATTATTGTGATAATGGATATACTTTGGATGGACCCAGCAATGCTACGTGTGAAGCATCTGGTTCATGGAGTAATAGTGCACCAAATTGTTCAATTGTTGGTATGTTTTTTAGAAGCCTATTTTTTCTTTCAATTCAATACTATGTAATATTGTTGCAGATCATTATTTTAACCTTTTCAAAGTTGGATCTACAACAAAGACCAAAATGATAGCATGTCCTTAGTAAAATATTTTTGTGTACTTAAATTTTCAGTTTCCTTGCATTAGGAAACATTTCTGAAATATTAAAACATTATAATAATTTTAATTGTTGGTCAAGCGTGAGAATTTAAAAAAATCATGTATTTGTAAGGAAGACCTAAAGACCAAATTGAAGTTCAAAACATAATTCCTGGGTGCTAGTTTTTACTTTCTGTTTGTGTTCAACATTTTCACATATACACTTGTAGTTTCCAGTGTTTCTGTTGGTCAAGTGAAGTTGAATTTTACAAAGTTATATGTCTGATTTCTATTTCATTTGAAGTTATTATAATTTGTAGTATACTTTACTCTTTTAAGTTCTAAGTAAGCAGTTTGTCACTTTCACAAAATTGATAATCTTGACCAATCACCAAAGAAATATGTCATTGAAATAAATATCTTACCTTTTTGAAATTTGTCTATTCACCAAGTTTGATAATGTCTTCAACAAATCATTGGTATGATTGAGTATATCTGAACATGATGACATTTTATGTACACAGATTGTGGTAATGCTTCAACACCAACTAATGGTCGCAAAAATCAGACAAGTACAACTTACAGATCAACTGTGTATTACTTTTGTGATGAAGGATATACTGTGGATGGACCCAGTAATGCCACATGTCTAGATTCTGGTTCTTGGAGTAATAGTGGACCAAATTGTACAATTGTTGGTACGTTTGCCTACAATACCATGCCTTGAAGGTTTTGTTTTGTCATTGATAGTAATTCGTTCAAGGTAATGTTTTATACATACTTAACTAGAACTGAATTCGTTTTATAATCATTTTATTACCATTACTTGTTCATGTTTGTCCGCCATATCTTTTACCAATCAATTTATAGAGTTGTGGCATTCAAACATATTTTGAAGAAACTAAAAACATGCATAATTATGCCATACATGTTTCGGAAAACTTCTGATTATATGTATTTAAACATCATATGTATGTAATGTATTCAGGATGTTTTAATGCCTGATTATTTCAGTCAGACTAAAGTTACGACACTTAAGGGTAAATATAGGCAGTTGGAAGTTTCTGTTTAACATATTGTATGCAGTTTAATTGAAAGATTGCAGGTGACGATTCTTTTAGTAGAATAGGACAGCTTTGAATTGGACTGACAACAGACAACCTTGGGCTATTTGTTATGACTGTACAAACTGAAATTGGTTCGACTTAAAACCAATATAAACATATGACAATACATATCTGTCTGCATACATTAATTGAAATTCATACAAGTGAATAGAATCTGAAATTAGAACAGTTTATTGTGATAATAAATATACTGTGGAGTACAATTTGACATAGATTAATTTTTAAATGATCTTTTACAGACTGTGGTAATGCTTCAACACCTACTAATGGAGGAACAAATCAGACAAGTACAACTTTTGGATCACAGGTGGATTATTATTGTAATGTAGGATTTGATCTGAGAGGTTCCAACAATGCTACGTGTGAATCATCTGGTTCTTGGAGTAATAGTGCACCAAACTGTACAATCATTTGTAAGTTACATATTTGAACTTGTTTCAGTATGTTCTGTTTAATCTAGCTGTTTTAACTGAGCTTATGTGGTCAATTCACTGATGTGTTGATACGCACAACCCGATGTGTGGTGAATTTAATAAACAGTTGAAACAGTTCTTGATTTACATATTTTTAACAAAAGCTGTAGTGAATCAATAGATATGAGTCCTTGTTGACCTTCTACAGGCGTTGGTCAGAAGTTGGTTTTCAGATATACCATAATCATACAAGCTGTAGGCAGTAAGTAAAATATTTTCAGTGTACAGGATTTAGTTGTTTGAGCATTTTGGTCAGCTGGAGGTTATTCCTGTCCTTTACCAGAGAAACTTATCTGTGGACTAGTTTCTTGTATTCCATTGGTTAATGGTTGACAGGTCTTGGACTTGTCTTCAGTAATGTAAACACAGAACAGTTTCCATTCTCTCATATGAAAAAAAGAATGATTTATCATGTATCAGTTATATTTTTTTATAAAAGTTTTAATTTTGCTTTTTCATGTGATTCAAAAGGACAGATAAAAATCACTAAGTTCGAATAATTGTAACAAAATCAAAGTGAATTGACTGAAATTGCTAATTATTGTTTTGAGGCAATTTCACAGGTAATTGTATATGAATGTATATAAGGAAGGCATTTCTAGAAAAAAAACTGCAAAAATTCCACCCACCCAAACCCCATTCAACCTATAGAAATATACAAATAATAAGGGCAAAACATGATCTCTCAGAGTGATGCTGTCTTGGAATGGTCTTCAGCAAACCTACAGTGGATTAGAACATTTGATGAGAACAACCTCGCACCTACCCTCGGGGAAACAAAGAATAAAACATAAATAAATATGACAGACAGCACAATCAATAATTAACACAAGTAAGGTGGTTGCTCAAGTGAAAAAAGTCTATATATTATTAGTTCAATTATATAGAACAAAAATAATTGTTTACAGTTTGTGGTAATGCTTCAACACCAACTAATGGAGGAGTCAATCAGACAAATATAACTTACGGATCAGAGGTGTATTATTATTGTGATAATGGATATACTTTGGATGGACCCAGCAATGCTACATGTGAAGCATCTAGCTCATGGAGTAATAGTGCACCAAATTGTACAATTGTTGGTAAGATCCTATTTTTTGTTGAAGCAGTACAGTATAGCTTTTGTATCATAAAGAGTTTCCCTGAGAAGAAATAAAAACCCTTGTCTGGACTTTTTTCCATGTTTCATGACTTTTTCCTTAACATAAAGCACTTTAAAGAATTTACATATGATTAAGATCTTTGAAGTACATTATGTGTAGTTTTTAGTAATTCTAACTATTTAACTTAACTTGATTTATGTCTTCTATTTAATCCTTAAAATGATGGTCTTTGTCTGTTGCACAAAGAATTTGAAGTTAGGTATTTTGATTACCATATGATACTTGCAAAAAGTATTGTAATAAAATTTTTGACAGCTTGCAGAAAACTTTTATGGCCTCCGTATAAAAATCTTGAAGCAATTTTTTATGATCACTTGATAAATAACTTTAAATTATGTGTTGTGATCACCTTGTAAAATTACTCATAGTTAGCTATTATAATCAACTTGTTACCAGTCTTTGTTTTCTGTCGTCTGCTGTCAGTCTGTATACAGTAAGGAACTGTTAGCACTGTCCAGAGCTCAGATCTCAGAAAAGTGTAGTTTTGTTGTTCAGACATCACTTTAATTCCTTGTCTTCTTGAAATTTTGTGAGATCTTGACTCAATTAAATTGAATAAGAATACAAGACAACTGGTGATCAAATCAAATGATAGGAAAATGTTTTCTGTTTATTCGATCTATTCCAAAAGCCATCATATCAAACTATTGATTGCTGTGTTAATGTTCCTGGACCAGATGAGTGATGCCAGGCCATCTATGTCTTCTTGTTTATTTTTACCAACAGATTGTGGCATTGTTGAAGCCCCTAAAAATGGATTTATAGATGTCAACCAAACTGTATTTGGTAGTTCAGCATCCTATACATGTAAGACAGGTTATGAAGTCACTGGTGGTGGTAATGTAAGATTCTGTGGAGCAGATGGAAACTGGACAGGATCAGAGCCACAATGCAGTATTGTTGGTTTGTGTTAAATCTTCCCATATCTTCTGGTTGTATGTTCACATCATTCTTTACAACAAAGAACAGTAGAAAATTATCACAAGAGTCATTGCTTTATTCAATGCTATTAATTACCAAACTTGAACACACTTGTGATAATAAACATACTATCTAATACGTACGAATTGGAATAGGGTAATATTTTGTGGCATTGGAAATTTTTATTAATTAAATAGAGTTTCAGGCTTTAAGTATTAAATAATAAATATGTTGTCTTTAATGATAATCTCTTTAAACACCCACATATTAAATGTTAAAGCTCACTTGTTACATGTTCCTCTGTTGGTGATGTACCACATTGTGCTGCATTTGTTGTAAGTTTCAACATTACAATTGATTTGCATGACTTGTATACAAACAATTTCCAAACTGTAAACTTCTTAATGTATGCAGTGGTTGATGAAGTGTATTCATGAACAAGAACTCTATTTGATTTTTAAAAGAAGCATTGCCTGTATTGAATTTGTTCATAAAAAGCTAAGAACTTGTGACATACTTCAATCTGTGATTTAGATTAGTCATTTTTTACAATTAATAGGTGATTTACAACTATATTTCAGATTGTGGTAACCTCACAATTCCTAGGAATGGTATGATTAATTATAGCAGTAATTCCACCACATATGGAATAGTGGCTAATTACTCATGTGGTACAGGTTATACCCTGGTAAATGGTTCAGCTATTCGAACATGCCAGGATGATGGAGTGTGGAGTGGAAATGAATCATCCTGTGAAATCTATAGTAAGACATTCTGATGATTTTATTCTGTCAATTTGATAAAGCTCTTGTCTGTGTTCTGAAAAAAGGATTTTTATAGAAAATGTATAGTTTGAAATCTATTTGAATGTTATGAATACAATTTTGCTTACATGCTCTTTTGCTTTACTTCCATTTAATTGTTTAAACATTTGACATGTTACTGTAATTGAATAGTGCTTCTCTCTTGTACATGTTACATAAATTTCATAAAAAAACACAAATTTTAACCAGGTTTTCTGATGGAAAAAATCTGGTTATTAGGTTGGAGAATGTCGGTGGGCTTGTTGGTGGTCATCCATAATTTTTTCTGCACACAGCTCCTTCAGCATTTCTCAAGGGATTTCAATGAAACTTTCACTTAGTTAACACCACTAAGTACTCCAGTGTATATTTTGCCCTTTGTTTATTTTATGTATATATAATATTCTGTGTGCAACTCCTACATTTCTTAAAGGATTTCAATCAAACTTTCATAGAACTATTGTCATCCAGTGACCCAATGCATATTGTTTTGTGATTTATGATTTGATCATCTTTTGGCAGAATTATGGCCCTTTTGCCTGTATGAGCTATTAAAGTGTAACTTGTGCATGTCATAGGCAAAATATTTCCACCCTATGACTAAAGATAGGAATGGGGTAAGCATCAAAAGAATGAAAATCTGGTTTTGTGACAATGCCTGTCATCTTGTTATATGATTATCTATCAATTTGAACAATAAATTAGACCCATGACTTATGGTGAATATAGTTTTATCCAGATAAATGTATTATTGTATCTAACTTGATCTTGTTTTATAAAGCTAGATTAGAGAGAGTTGTGTTATATAGTAATGTCTTCGTGATAGATAGTTATGGTAAAAAGTAATATTTGTCTTTAATATTTCAGCCTGCCCTCCACTCTCCAATCTTACCAATGGATATATGAATGGATCTGGAAATGTATTTGGCTCTGTAATAACTTACCATTGTAACATTGGATATGACTTGTCTACATCAAACAACACGATTGTTTGTGGTGAAGGATCGTGGGTTCCCATACCCCCTGTTTGTAATATAAAAGGTAAGTTTTGTTATCACAGGTAAGTTTTTTTACCTTTGTTTAGCTTTTTTATCACTAATGAGCTTTGTTATTACAGGTAACTTGTGTTATTAAAGATTTTGTTGCATGAACTTTTATGGAAAAAGTTAGTTGTCATTTTTCTATTCTTTTAAGTGTGTCATTTTTCATTACACTTTATCTAACAGTTGTTTATGTAAATGAATTGGTTCAATTGACTTGGCCAGTTGTTTAGACCTGATGTGAAAACTTACTGTGGCATACAAATATGAGATACATGTATATACTGAACTCATTGGCTGGTGATATATGTAAGGTCTTGGCTTGTCTCATGCCAAGCTCATCAGCCAATTTTATACTTATGGCTTGACCCATACCAAAGTTATCTGCTAATGTTACACTCATACCAGCCTTATTATTCAATGTTAAACTTGAATTAATGTGTTTTTTTGTGCTGACCTCTAATAAAAATTATAATTATTTATAATTTACATCCATTGTATGAAAAAGCCTTCTAAGAAAACGGGGTAGAAATGTTTTCATGTAAGCTATTAAAAGTAGAAGGGGGGTCTGAGGGTTCAGTGCTGTATTATGTCTGTTGTTTCGAAAAAAGTAGCCAGTGAGAATTCTCAAGCAGCCAGTTGATTTTTCTGGCTTCTGGCTCCTATCTACACCCCTGAGAAAACCCGAATAATTGAAAACAAATATGTTTAATGTGACACTCATAAGGGTAACTATCAGTGAATATTTGGTGCATGCATAATTTATTATGCAGATGATTAATTTATCCTAATTAATGATGTGGTGAATGGTCCATATGCTATTTTCTTGTTACCTCTAAGCCTTCTAATCTATACATAGATTGTGGGGCTATAAAGACTACAATTGTGAATGGGACAGTAAATCAGACTGGTACTGAGTATAGAGACACAAGCTTTTACCAATGTGATAACTTAACCATGATTGACAAAGGAATCACTTCTCGTTTAATAAACTGTACTGCTGAAGGCATCTGGGATGATGTGGCACCAACTGCTTGTATACCAACAGGTATTGTATTGTATATATCATACTGATATTTAGAGTGTTTATAGTCAAACATGTGATGTTTCGTATATATTATAATAATGTTTAGAGTGTTTATATAACAACATATGCTGTATTGTATATATCATTATGAGAGTATGTATATGTTAATATTTCATATCATGTCAAGTTCACACAGATTGTGGTGTATTTCATGATTATTTCATAGAGATTTTGGTTTATTTCATATCATGTTTATTTCATACAGATTGCGGCGATTTATCCCCTCCACAAGATGGACAAGTGAACACTCAGCCAGGTACTGGATACAATATGATTGCTGCTTATACCTGTGATGATGGGTATATCCTACAGGGGACTAATACAAGACGTTGTCAGGCTGATGGTTTGTGGGATGGAGCTGTGCCCACTTGTTTGGTTGTTGGTAAGTTTTCTTTTTTCATTTTTACTTTTGATTTTTTTTTCAAATGACTGAGCTTTAATTGCCATCTCTCAAGTAGCTTAAACTGCTCAGAGATGGTCAGACTCGTCTTGTTTGTATAATTACAGATTGTGGTAATCTTACGAGTCCTGAAGATGGATCTGTGGACTTGTCAAATGGCACTACTTACTTAAAGACAGCTATCTATACATGTGACACGGGATTTGAAAATATTAATGGTTCTCTTTTGCGAATTTGTCAGCCAAATGCTACCTGGGATGGTTCACCTCCTGTGTGTGAAAGAAAAGGTTTGTCATATATGTTTTCATTGTAATTTTAATTTAATTCAATATTTCTTGAAGCCGCATTTTATTTCAGTCATATAAAATCATATAAATTGTATAGTAATGACATAGTAGTATATAGTGGTAATGAAATAAACTTAGTGGATATTGTTTGTAACTTAGAGTTGGGTAATATTGAAGATGCAAATATTTATATTGAAGGACATTGATGCCATTATTTTGTTGGTACAACCTTGCGTGTTGTTGCAAGGGTTCAAGAGGGTAGTTATCATTTAGTTTAACTTTGCTACCAACCAGATGAATAAATTCCTCAACTGTTTTGTTCAAATTGGATTTTATGTCAAAATCTATTACTGAAATCATTGAGGGCAAATGAACTACAATAACTGTAACAATTGTATAGCAAATTTAGTGATAATCTTTATCGTTTTAATTGCTGTATTGAAGAACAACCAGTTGTGACTTGACATTACTTTTTCATACATATTCATGGCTATGATTTGTAGGATGTTTTGAAGATGATGGCCATTATAATTATGCTGTTCTTCAACATGACATTATGTAAAGAGGTATCTTTATAGTGCCTAATGATTGATCATATGATAGAATTACATTTGTTGTATGTTTTCAGTGTGTGGTTCTCTCTCAAATATAAGCAATGGGTCATTGAACCAGACTGGGATAGTATATCGAGACATGGCTGTTTATACATGTGAGGTGGGGTACTTTATTTCCTCAGGAGTTACCTCGTTGTTGATGTATTGCAATGAAACTGGAATATGGAATAACACAGTGCCTGCATGTTTACCAGTTGGTAAGTATCCTCTAAAAAATTACTAGTTTGCTCAATACTTGATAGTTCAATATATGTAAACCATTTAGTGAATATTAGTTACATGAATGTGTACCAGTTAGTTGTATTGTCATTTATTGAATTCTAGTTTCCTAATTGCATACGGTTTAGTTGTATTGTCATTTATTGAATACTAGTCTCCTAATTGTATACTGTTTATTTGCATTGCCATTTATTTAATACTAGTTTCCTAATTGTATACTGTTTATTTGTATTGTCATTTATTTAATACTAGTTTCCTAATTGTATACTGTTTAGTTGTTTTGTCATTTATTTAATACTAGTTTCCTAATTGTATACTGTTTAGTCGTATTGTCATTTTTTGAATACTAGTTACCTAATAGTATACTGTTAATTTGTATTGTCATTGTTTAATACTAGTTACCTTATAGTAAACTGTTAATTTGTATTGTCATTTTTTGAATACTAGTTACCTAATTGTATTCTGTTTACTTGTATTGTCATTTATTGAAAACTGGTTACCTAATTGTATTCTGTTTACTTGTATTGTCATTTATTGTTGAGCCTGCTTGCAGTGAGCTTGACATATTTGCCAAGATAGGGGTTTGGTGTCTGTGTGTTAGTCCATCCGACTTTGTCCAGACCATAACTTCCCTATGCATCTATGAATTTTAAAATGACTTGGTTAATTGTTCACCATGATTAGACAGCATGTCATGTACGAGACCTTTGACCGTATTTTAGAGGTCAAGGTCACACTTGGGGCTTAAAGGACAAAAATTGGCATATTTTACCTTGTCTGGACTGTAACCTCTTTCCACATTGATGGGTTTTAAAACAACATGCCATAATCGTTCTTCTTTGATGAGATGGTGTGTCATGGTTAAGATCCAGATCAATATCTTTAATATCAAGGTCACACTTAGTGATTAAAGGGCCAAAATTTGCAGGTTTTAGTATGTCTGACTTTGTCATGGTTACACTTAGGTTTATGTCAGGCATTCAACACATCTCTCTTTTTCTTATGACCCTTGGTGGGCTTGTTCAAAATGTCAAGGTCATTCCCTGGAAAAGCAATGGACAACCTTGTCAGGATGATAACAAGTGTCTTAGGGGGCTCAACATGTTGCCGTTTGGCAATTTGTAGTTGAATACTAGTGACATGATTATATATGAATTAAGTTGTATTATCATTTATTGGATATTACTAACCTAATTGTATACTAGTTAGTTATACTGTCATTTATTGAATACTAGTGACATGATTGTATACAAGTTATTCATTTTGTGTGCAAGTAGTTTGAAACTTATTTATTTTACAGCTGAACATAATGATAATTTCATAACATACTTCTCACAAATCTAATTTGTTATTTTGTGAAACAAAAGAATGCTTGCTTTATTCTGACTATTTACAGATTGTGGTGACCTCCCTGCACCAGATGGTGGACAGATACATTATCACAACACTAGTCACAAAATAGTTGCTTCCTATACATGCAATGATGGGTATAACTCTACTGGTATAAATTACAGAGAATGTGGAGCAGATGGAATTTGGACAAACAGTCCACTAACTTGCGTTATAAAAAGTAATTATATAATGTTTAATATCTGCTAAGCATGGCTCAAAGCTTTAGCACAGAGTAGAGAATATTTTTTTTCAATTTTGTTCAGATTTAATCTCCAACTGCAGAATACAGACACCTATCCTATACGCTATAAATGATTACCATAAAAAGTTATCTTGTGTATACATTCTTTTACTCAACAGATTGTGGCTCTCTTACAAATCCAGCCAATGGCAATGTAACTGTTAACATGACAACATACGGTGAATATGCCAACTACCAGTGTGTAACAGGTTACCATATAACATCTGGATCTCCCACTGTATACTGTGATGCCAATGGACGCTGGAATGATACAGTACCAGTCTGTGAACTTTGGGGTAATTTCAATAATTTTCTGTAATTTTAATAAGTTTAGGCTGATTTCCATCTGTTTTATCTGATTTCATTATCCAAATTGATGTGTATAAGGGCTGTATTTTTTATCCCATGTTTTTAGCATTTGTCTGAATTTCTGATTCTGTTAACTGAAGAAGAAACATTAATTATATCTTATAGAATAACTTCTTCAGTTTTGTTATTGCTGACTCGTGGTTTTATCGTTGATATAACTTATTCATAGAGACATTTTTTTCTGTTTTCATCTGTTATTTAGAGTACATACCACCATTGCAGATTTTTGTTCATGTATATAACATAAAATCTTCAGTTCAAACATGTGTTGACATTTATCTGGACAAGAGTGTACATGCATCTTGCAGCAGTCAGTGTTATGTAAATGTACTTACTGTGTGCTTTGTTGTAGACTGTGGTGGATTAAATGATCCTGGTAATGGAATGGTAAACACCAGTCAGGGAACGACCTACTTGGAAATAGCTCACTATTCTTGTCTGATGGGATATCAGCTTAGAGGACAAAATTCTAGTCAGTGTCAAGCAGATGGTACTTGGAGTGAGAGACCACCATCTTGTCATATTTATGGTATATTTAAAAAATGTTTCAATATTCAATGTAGTAATATATTTTATTCCTATTAGCATGGTCTGAAATAATGATTTCTGTATGAAGTCTTGTTATAACCGGTACTTATATTTAATATCAGAACATTTCTCAGCACACAGTGGACACAGGTCAGTAAATCAGGCAGTAAATTCATACCTGTTCTCTACACTTGATTGGAAATTAATGTATGAGAGCTTTGAGCCTTCGTCGGTCTAAGATGATCTATCATATACCTGATGTCTGAGATTGAACCTATAATTTGGTTAACTGATTTACTCAAACATTAATTGTCAAGTTAAACAAATAAATTGTATAAAAGTGTGATCTTTGTAATTGTCGAGAAACTAAGATTGATTTGAAAGAAGGGCCTTTTTGTTGTGATATCATATACTGCTATCAGCTGATTATGTGATATTCTGGTTAGCTACAACCATATGACTTCTGTAGTAAAGAAATGGTTTAGAGTTATTGTCAGACTTCAGAGTTATTTTGTTTGTTTTATTGTTTGAGTAAGAAGTATTATTGTAATGAATTATTTTAGATTGTGGATCTCTACCATCCAACATCTCATTCAGTTCATTGACAATCTTCAACACTACATATAATGAGACAGCAGTGTATGCTTGTGATGTTGGTTACCGTATTGCTGGTACCAATAATACTGAAGTTTCATTGTCATGTTTGGATGGTGGTAGATGGAGTGGTGTTCCTCCAGTATGTACAGCTGTTGGTATGTAAATTATGCCTTTATTAATGTCTTTTAATACCCTTGATGTATTTAGACTGTTCGCATGTTAGAATTTGATTGATTTGTTTGCTGGCAGTGCTATTATTAGATAATTATTATATTGTAAAGAATGCCTGAGTTTTAGAACATATCATTATATTCCAATACATGGAAATTTGTTTATTACATGCAGATTGTGGCGAATTGTTTAATCCTGAAAATGGAATGGTGAATGTAAGTCAGGGAACAACCTATTTGCAAGTAGCTCACTATACCTGTATGATGGGATACGAGCTTAGAGGAGAAAATTCTAGTCAATGTCAGGCAGACGGCACTTGGAGTGAAAGACCACCATCTTGTCATATTTATAGTATGTAACATTTTTTAAATTGTTTAGTTGACGCTGTTCATTGTATTGACTTGAATAATTAAATTTAGTATTTGATCGTAATGAGAGTTTGTTGAAATGTTTCCTCACAAACTGCTGCAATTTGTACATTATACTTAATATTATGGACTAATTTCTTCTTGTTTACTAAAGGTTGGACTAGACTGTAAATAACACATATTTTCTATTAGTTTACTAGTTGATATCAATTTGTATCTGTCTAGATAGAGCAACAGGATTCTTACACTCAGACCAGTTATTTGAAATCTGGCTACCATTGTGAAATATCTCAGAATATAACACTATGAACTGCTCACTTTTCATTCTGTCAAACCTGTGGGAGTATTTGTTTACCACTTTCCATAGATTGACTCATTATATTAAATGTACATCAGAGTCATAGGGGTTCTCTGTACATAACATGATAATATAATTTGTCTGCCTGGTTTTATTTGATTTTGTTTCTATCTGATATTGATAATACAACTTTTGATGTACTGTGCATACTGTGTGAGGGTGTACATCCATTACTTCAAAACCATGCCTGAAACATGGTTGGATATAGCGATACCAACAAGCATACTTGGGTTTGCCAAGACAGTAGGTCATAGGTCGTTTGACTGTAACTGAGAGGTCACAGGTTCATGGCCTTAGTTTAACATGTTTCCACTGACAACACAGATGTATCATTCAAAGGTCATTTGTGTATAACCCATGATGCACTTATTATGTAGTGCTGCATGCTGAATGAAGGACATCAACTTGATCTGGTAGATGACTTAGAAGCATTGTCATACTTAACCCTTTGCTTCAATACCCTTTAATACCACATTTCCCCGCATCTGAAGCAGATGACTTTTGAAAACATTGTGACAAAAGAAGCCATTACTTGTTATGAGTAATAGGTTCTTTTGCCACCACTATGTTTTCCTCTCTGTCTGTGAGAAATAACCCTATTTTCTCGAATGAATTGATGTATGGTATATTTTCTTTGAATTTGGAAGTCCAAAATATGCTTATGAGGCAAAGGGTTAAATAAATACTGTTCATGCATTATAATAAACCAAAAAGCCACCAGACTGTACAAAAATTTACAAGGTTGTATAATAAGGCATGTTGTATTTCAGATTGTGGGCCACCACCTAATGTAACATTTAGTACTTTGAATGTTACGGGTATTACTTACAATAAGACTGCTGTGTACACTTGTGATGTAGGATATGTTGTAAATGGAACAAGTGATACTGTAACAACATTGTCCTGTTTACATGGTGGGAGATGGAGTGATTCACCACCTCACTGTACTCAAATTGGTGAGTTTGATTTCGTTACAAGTAATAAAATTCTGATACCTCCGATTCATGATTTATTTTTTAAATCGTGTGACTACTTTCAGTACACTAATAACAAAAAGTTGAATCAAAAGGAATCGTGGATTTAAATGTTATGTTCAATTAGTACAAAAAATTGTTACAGATGTAGGCCTGATTAGTAGAAAACTATCTGTACCATTAGCTGACATGTAGAAATATTTGAATTTAGCAGTGCTGTATAGATAAAATATCAGAATTAGCAAAACATGTTGAAATATGAGCAATTGATTAATCGATCACCTGATCAGATAGATTTATGTATTCACTATCACATGATTTGTTTTAGACTTTCATTAATCTCTCACATGATCAGATAGATTTATGTATTCACTATCACATGATTTGTTTTAGAGTGTGGCTAATCTGTCACATGATCAGATAGATTTATATATTCACTATCACATAATTTGTTTTAGACTGTGGTTAATGTCACATGATCAGATAGATATATATCACTATCACGTGATTTGTTATAGACTGTTGCTAATCTGTCACATGATCAGATAGATTTATATATTCACTATCACATAATTTGTTTTAGACTGTGGTTAATGTCACATGATCAGATAGATATATATCACTATCACGTGATTTGTTATAGACTGTTGCTAATCTGTCACATGATCAGATAGACTTATATATTCACTATCACGTGATTGGTTTTAGACTGTGGGTCTTTGGATGCTCCCATGAATGGAAATGTTACAACAAGCCAAGGGACCTCATATTTACAGATAGCTAATTTTACATGTATCACTGGCTATCAGTTAGTAGGATCCAGCATGCGACAATGTCAGGTGAATGGCTCATGGAGTAATGAACAACCTTCATGTATAATATACAGTAAGATATATCTCCTAGTATCTCTGTTTCAATAGGTCAGAATTTTAAGCTATGAAACTATCATTGTCTTTAGTTTGTCTCATTTGGTGATTGCGAACACTAAAATTATGTATTGAGTCATGACAGTTGGTTTAAACTTTATTTTTTAGATTAATAATCACACATAAGCATACATACATACACATACAGGCATGCATTATGATATTTACAAAATTAAGATGTTATGGATTGGAAAAAAGCATGGCTCATACAAATTCCTTCCATGACTGTCATTTATATGCTAAGTTTCACTATATATTGTAATTCATTAATTTTAAAGAGACAAAAATTGAAATTTGTTGTGTCAGGTTTCAAGTGAGTAGATTGCTTTGTAGGCAACATCAGACTTCATACTTACAATGATATCAGTCCCAATGTCAGACCTCAAAGACAAGGAAGTGAAAACATTCCATGTTTTATGATTATTGTAATGCATGATGGGTAGTCACATTTCTACTTAATCTGCTATCCATTCATACTATATATTATAGATTTTATCCTTCATGTTAATTAATAGAAATAACTGGCATTGTTTATGTAAAATTATACTGTATATTTATACAGCATGTAGAATATGTAATCCATGTAAGCCTCGCCTACATGATATAATATTATACTACATGTAGATTGGGCTCATGGATATATTGTTATGGTATTATATTTTCAGATTGTGGTAATATAGAGACTGTAAACAATGGTAAGGTATCATTCAATGTGACCACTTACTCAGCCACAGCTATATATACATGTCATACAGGATATTATCAATCATCTGGTGATATGACAAGAACTTGTGTTCATGGTGGAACATGGAATGGTACCGCTCCTGTATGTACTATTTATGGTAAGTAACTGTGTAGATACCATTTTGTGCTTTGTTTTTAAGTTATTACATCACTAATATTGTACTGTACTGACACATCTGCTCAGTGTTACACAAAAAAGTTGATATTTTATTAATGGTATAGTCCTGTTATCATTATGTCTTAGAGTTATTCAACATACTTCAGTTTATTTTACATCACATTTTGAAAATTTTGTAGTGGTTGTTGCTCTTGTTGAAGAATAGAATCAGATTAGATGAGTACTGTGTTTTTGCATCTCTTTATTGTGACAGGGTTTTCATTAAGTTTTTTATTTGGGAGTCCCAGAACTCTCATGCATATCATTTTGGGGGTCCCTGGTATTTGGGGGTCCCTATATAGAATCATGTTTGGGAATTAGATGCAGATGCAGGGACGGACACTCCCAAAAAACATGAAATTTTCTTTGAGTTGTTTTTAATTTCGATTCGTCCATGGTTACCCCCGATGCCATATTGACAAGTAAAAACACCTTACTCCCTTATTCAAAATTAATTTAATAAGTGTCACGCCAAAACAGATTTCAGGTAAAGTGAAATGTTTATTTTACGGGTCCCAGGGAAACATATTAGTTGAAAATATGGGTCCCGGATGGAAAATTTGCATCATAGATGCAGGTTTTCTGCATCAGGGAAAACCCTGTTGTGAGTTTTCATTTAAATGGACCCTTGTTTTTTTTAATGTTTGAAAAAAGGACTATTCTTATAGATTTCAAAAAAAATTTAAGGGGACAGTAACTCAATGATTGTCATTGTGTTTGAAAAAATATCATGTTAAATCATTTTCTGTCACAGAAACCTAAAAGCTTTTCCAAGATCTATCCACTCGTTTTGAGATAATAATTTTGGACATTGGACATGTAATACCTTAATGATGAGTTTCATACCCTGCTACTGTGTTCACCAAATCTAATTCTACTTTGGAAATCATTCACATTTGAAATCTTTTAATATTGACATGTGTTCCTGTTTTAAAACAATACCCACTTGTCACAATGTGATTTATGAATTTTTTTCTGAATATTGTAAACAATGGTCATTTTGTCTGGTCATGTTCAGTGCTGTGATTAAGTTAATTGTCCCCATGCCAGGAGACAAGAGTGGATATGGTAATTGTTTTTCAATGCAAAATGTGTTTTTCCAGAGATTGACTACAAAATTGTTTAAGGTCATTATTTAACACTTGAAATAAAGTCTGAGGGCATTTAGATGAAATGCAGTGATTAAGACCCATAACCTCTTTTTATTTATTTGTGAATTATTGCCCTTGGCTTAATAATTAAGATAAATTTTGTCCAGAGCATAACTCCAAAACTGATATTTATTTGATACTTTAAATAATGTTAGAGGGCAATGAGAAGATGTGCAGAGCACAGAAATCATAACTTAACCTTGTCTTTTTGAGTTATTGCCCTTACTTTTATTTCAGTGATATTTTTCTGGAGTATAACTCAAATCCATTTAAGATATTTATATGAAAATTGTTTTAGGAACATTTTAACCCTGAAGCACTTTGCATCCTTACATCCAAGCATAATGACACAGTCTTCATCAGCATGGCTCTTGTTAAAAATAGTTACTGTGTCATCATCTGAAATGTTCCAGTTTGTTTTATAATGATACTCATTTTCTGTATATATTGTATTTACTAGATTTTTTCAATTTGTGAATGAAATTTAATAATTGAATGATGTATTGTACAGAATAGTGTTAATATTTTAGACTGTGGCAAATTGGGAGATTTAAAGAATGGAATAATCTTGGGAAACAGCACGCTGTATTCTGATGTGGTTACTTACCTTTGTAATAAAGGTCATGTGATCCAAGGAACTGAGCTATTTGAAATGAAATCAATTTGTCAAATTGGTGGTAATTGGAGTGTAGAACTACCAGTATGTGAACTAGTAGGTGAGTTCAATTTTTCATTTTATTGCATTTGGAATAAACATAGGCCCTTTTGCAAATTTGAAGAAAATTTGCTCCTATGTAGGTTATTATTAGAAAAATGGCTTGTTTATGTTTAGATAAAATACTCAATTAGCTGGTGTCATAGTTATTATGTCAGTTTGCAAAGTCACTTGTTTCTCTCCCATCCAAAAATACTAGTTTTTCTTGGCTGGTGGGACAAGTCTCCGGTACAGTGTTAGCACTTACAGACTGTTATGACATATACATGTGTTTAGGGTTGATTAACAGTGACTTTGAATTGACAATTTCATCCAATTACCTTTAGTAACTAATACTCAGCTTTATAATTGACCTAAGTTGTAAGTTGTGTAAAAATGTTTGCAAACTTTGGTCTCTTTAGTTTCTGTTCTGAATTCTTGATTTAGAATATAAATACTTCCAATACTTGAATGTATTTATGTCTTCAGTCCAATCTTAGCTTACAAACACTTGTGAATGTAGGTCATCATATGACTATGACCATTGTTTAAGACATATTTACTGATATCACCAGTAACTGTTGCCACAATGCCAACTGTGAATTGGTCACTTATTTCTTCTCTTTTTAGCTGACCTTTGTTTTCAGGTTTGACTGTTTGTGGTTTATGATGTTGTTCGTTTTTATGTGACCTGTTGTCACTGGGGTTTAATGCTGTTTTCAACAATTTTTCAGTTATATACGGCGACCAGTTCACCTAACCAGGTTTCATGGACTGTATACTAACCAGTACCAACTTACCCTTCTACAAGGAGCTGGTAACTTCAATCAACATTTTTGTCTAATTTTTATAGAAGTGTATGACCTGCTGCAACCAGAATTCAAACCTGGATGTCTGGGTTACAGGTCCAGCGCACTAACCACTGGAGCACAGCTGTGGCCCTATGATGTTGTATTTTAAACTGAAATCTCAGAGTGAGCCTCACAAATGATAAACAATGTTATATTTTTCATTTACAGATTGTGGTCAGTTAGATCATCCTGTTAATGGTAGGGTGTTAAGTGTTAATGGTACAGGACTTGATGCCATCGTTACCTATGAGTGTTACCCTTGGTTTGAACTGATAAATGATGTACCTAGGAGATGTGAAGCTAGTGGTCAATGGAGTAATGAGGAACCAATTTGCCAGTCTGGTTTGTTGCCTTTATGTTTTTCTATAAAGATGGAATTTTGAGATTATTTAATGATTTGCACAACTTGTTGAACATCTCTTCAAATAAAATATTTTACTACTTGTCATATGAGCTTTGAATTTAAATTTCTTTTCATAAAAGTTTGTCAATTTCTTTATTCACTATATATAAAATTTATTTGTACATGAATTGAAAATTAAAATTTTGATTTTCAAGGAAAAATGTTGGGTTTAATAGTTTTTAAGCTAAAAAGATGTAAATACAATACATGTATATGATTTAGCAGGGTTTCTGCTACCATTCACCAGTTTCGCAAATGGCGAAAAAAATCTGCAAGTGGCGAAAAAAAAATCAAAATAAGCATACTTTTTAGTATCCCGGGCCCCCCGTCTGTACATGTAGTAGAAAAAATATAATGTTCGGTGGAAACCCTGATTTAGCAGTCATTTTAAACATGTTTAAAGTAATAAGATATTTTGTTTTATGTGTGGCTCTGTTTTATTTTATTTTTTTTTGTTTTAGTGAGGCCAGTGAGAGTTACAAGTAAGTATGATTTTTCTTCAAGAACTTGTTCTTAAAATGATAAAACAACAATAATTTCAATATTTTGTTCCCTAGGTGAACATTATCAGATTAAAAATGAAGTCATGATTGTTGTTTACAATGTACAATAAAATCTGATAACATGGGCTATCCAAGAGAAGCAGAAATATGGCTTTTATACACATTTGGTCTTTAGGGAGTTAAGGGGATTCTGTGGCTGTGTGGCTATGGTCTCTGACTAGTAATCACTAAGAACTCATCACTGTGAGTTGAAATCCCACCTGATTTCACAAAGTCACTTGTGACGAAATTGCCCAGCTAGCTTACAGAAGGTTGGTGGTTCTACCCAGATGTACACTTCAGGTCCTCCTCCACTATTAAGCTGGGAAGTCACCAAATGACTCAGACTGTTGATGTTACGTTAATTAAACCACAGGGAACAAATATTTTGAGGAATTTATTTGGTACATGGTAACAATAAAACTGTTCTAAATAGTATGCTTTGTTCATATTGAGCTAAAGAGTATACTTTGTTCATATTGACGCTTTTATCTACTGATGTCACTCTGATAATGTATAAACCATTTACCCTGAAAAAACTCTTAATTATTGAACCCCCAATGTATTGAAATATGAATTTCATAAGAGGCATATTTATTGATGTCTTTTTAAGTATTTGTATAAAAACTTATTAAATGTGAAAATGTCCCTGTGTTTTAGACCAACATGGTATGGGGTTATTTTTACCTAGCTCTAATTTATATTTATTGTTTGTCTTTGTAGCTTGTGGATATAGTCATGAAGATTTGGTTCTTGGGTTGGGAATTTCAAGGACATTATCAAATGTTGAATTTGAAATCGTGAAAGATTCTGTAAAACATATCCTCAGACGGTCAGATATTGCCTCAGACGATATGAGAATAGGAATGTTCATGTTTACAGACACAATTTATCACCAGATTGCATTAAATGAATACAACAGTTCAGATATGTATTACTCCGCTGTGGATGCAGTACCTTACATTGAAAACCCTGGACCATCAGTGTTGTCCACAGGACTTACTGCATTGATTAATTTGTTTGATATCAAAGGTGGCAATAGACCAAAAATACCTGACTATGCTTATATTACCCTTGATGATTTTACCTTACTAAATGATACAATGGCTTTAGCAGAAAGGGTTGCGGCAAAAGGAATTAATGTGACTTACATTGCGATAGGTTTAAGTGAAATTAAATATAATGAATTGAACAAATTACCTGGTGCTGATATTTTGTACTTAAACTCATTTAGTGAGTTTTATATGATGGCTCAGACAATATTACATCATCCAGATTGGTGTGGTAAGTCTTGGTTCTTTATTTTTCTTCATTTAACTACCTCCATAGCTTGAGTGGTTATGATCTCTGACTTGTAATCACTGGCCCTTACTGTTGTTAGCTTAAATCCCACCGAGGACCAAATTTCATATGTGAGGAAGCTGTCCAGCTAGCTTATGGAAGGTTAGTGTTTTTACCCGAGTGTAAGTCTGGGTTCTGCCTCCATTGTTAAGGCTGGAAAGTCACCCAGGCTGTTGGTGCGATGTTCTACTCCCGTGGTTTTACTAATATTTTGTATCATTTTGTGCCATTTGATATTTTTTTCATAGACAAATTTCTTCACTTCGTTCTATATCATGAATTACAAATGTATTAATTAAATAAAACATGTGTAGCTGGAATGCTACATTGCCTATGACATTAAGTTTTTGTCTCTCGCTCTGAATTTTGTTACTTTGTCAATTTATTTTCAGTAGTTACTGTCTTAAGAACAAAATGATATTAAAACTTTTTATTGAAAGTGTAAGATGGACAAAAACATGTGATAAAGTCTTATATTACCTCCAACAGACTGTGGTATCCCTGTGGCACCAGACCATGGACATGTCACGGTGACTGGCACGTATTATATGGATACAGCCTCGTTCTCCTGTGATGACGGGTTCAAACTAATTGGTTCACCTCAGATGACTTGTCTTTATGGTGGCATTTGGAATGATGGGCCTCACTTTTGTATTCCAGAAGGTTTGTGTGTATTGTATATTTTATGGTTGTATTTCAGTGGCACTCCAGATTGATTCATATTTGATAGTTGCATATATCAGCTCAGTGGCTTTGTCCTTTCTTCATTGCATTATTATAGTTTTGTGCTGACTTCATCTGTGAAATATTACATATGTTGTTACAAATCTACCTATGAATCATGCATTAATGGACCAAACATGTTTTATGTTTTCTATATTTCAGTTGTATTTGACATCCCTATGGAGCAACGTAAGTGAAAGCTTTTATTGGTTATGGTCTATTGCATTGTATTGTGTCTGGTTATTTTTTACAATTTAGCGGATGTATGTGTAGTAAGAATGAGGGAAGAGAAGATATCTATTCACCAATCTTTGAATTCAAAATGTGTTTGAATTATCATGTAAATTTGTGCCTGCATCATACTTTAGTTCTCTTTGCTAGGCTTCTGAAGATCAAGTAACAGGGTTGTAAGAATATACTACACAATTAAAGAGAACATTCTATGTATGCTTTGTTTGCCGTCTTTATATTCTTAATGATGAATTATATTTTTTGACAAAATTTATAAAATTTCAGCATGTGGTTTTGTGGATTTAGATCTTGTCATGGCAATAGGTGTTTCAAGGATGACAGAACGGTCTGATTTTGATGTATACAAGAAAGTTGTAGAAACTTTCATCCAACGATCTGCCGTGGATCACCATCTGGTGAACTTTGGTTTCTTCGTATTTGACACATCAGTTTGGGATAACATGATAGATTTATCTGAACACAATCATCAGCAAGATTTACTTCTTTACGTTGACTCCACGATGTATAAACCATCTTCAAATTCCTCACAACTAGTCATTGCTCTGACACAGATATTACAAATGGCAAACAGCAGACCAGATTACATCAGACATGAAGAAGTGGAAGCATATATTATCTTAGATGATGATGTTTCCCTAACAGGAAGTAAGGACATTGCTGAACAACTGCAAGATAGTGGTGTAATTGTGAACATTGTTGCTGTTGGGTTTACCCAGACCAGTGATTTGACTGAATTAGTTGTGTCTGAAGATAAAGTCCTTACTGCTGAAAACACACAAGAATTGTCTATGTTTCTTTCATATCTTTTCCAAGGCAGTGAATGTGGTAAGTGTTTAGCAGTAAAACTCTTATTATGCCACTTACAAGGGTTTTGTGTAACAGAGGAATCTTTTCTAGCTGATTAAGTGTTTTTATTGATATCAAGATAACACGATTTTTATTTTTTGAAACTTTATTTATCATTTTACTGAAAAATGTGGGATTTAAATTAGGTATATAATATTTGAATATTTCCAATTTTGCTTGTTTGTCAGTCAGACTAGCTTAACTCATAATGGTGAATTTAACATAACTTTCCCTTCAGTAGTAATATTATATTGTCATGTTAAATTTCTATAGTGATATTTTTTTTGCATTTTAACTCCCTATACAGACTGTGGTGGACCAATAGTGACGGAGGATACTGGATATTATTTTTTGAATGCTTCACAATTTAGTTGTCCAGGTGGTTATGAATTGGTTGGTGCCAGCGTTATACAATGCCAATTGGGTGGCTATTGGAGCCACCCTCCTCCATTCTGTTTACTAGAAGGTATTTATATAATTCATATGACACAGGTCTGTGCCTTCACATTACTTAATGAGGACTGGTGTCTTACGGACATGTTTCTAGTTGTTGCATGAGGCCGCGGCCGTGGTTCAGTGGATAGTACGCTGGACTTGTAACACGGAGATCTGGATTCGAATCCTGGTCATGGCAGGTCATACCCTTCTATGAAAATTTGACAAAAATGTCGATTTTCCTCCATATTTGGAGAAATTGCCAGCTTCTTGTGGAAGGATAAGTTAGTACTGGTTATAAGTATACAGTCCAGGAAAACTGGTTAGGTGCACCAGTGGCCATATATAACTGAAAAATTGTTGAAAAATGGCAGTAAACCCCCGGTGACATTAAGTCACATAAGTTGGTGCATGACTTCCAGAATGTACAGATTTTTGAAATACAATCTGGGTTACACACACAAGCTTATACGAAAATCCATATATGACTATTTTCTATCTCTTATTTATTTGGTTCTTGAGTATGTAAGAACAGTTAAATATAATCTTAAAATCCAGAAAACTGGGTAAACCTTATATTTTAAAATCCAGAAAACTGGGTAAACCTTATATTTTAAAATCCAGAAAACTGGGTAAACCTATCTACATACATGATGATAAGACTGATCCGTGTTAAGTCATTACATTGTCAAGACAACATTGGTAGTTAAAAAATTTCATTTGGAAAAATTCTGCTCAGATAGTACTTACTGGTAATGAAAATGTTTTGTGTTAACGATTAATTCATGTGCTTTGTTTCATTTCAGGCTATGAGAGGAATATTGGTCAGTTTAACTTATTCTTTTATTTTTTAGTATTTTAGTACAATATAAAGTTTGTTGTTATAATGTAAAACAATGAAAACCCCACAGCATACATCAAGGACATTCTAAGTGGTTATATTTAAGAATTTCTGCATTAATTTGTGTTTAAAGGATTTGATTTCCTTGTTAAATATCTTATCAATCTAGCAAATCTTGCTGACTAACTCTTTGGTGGTAATGAATTATACAATGAGTTCTAAGCACTTTTAGCTTGCTCCTGCAAAGCTGTCTAAAACTCTGTTCCTGTATGTTTCTATGGAATTCACATTTGTTTTAGATGTTTTATTTTTGTGCTTTATCGTTACGATTGTACAGACTGTGGCTTCATGGAGGTGGGTGTTATCATAGCATTGGGCGTGTCTTCTTCTATGAATGAAACAGATTACCATATCATGCAAAAAAGTGCCTCCAAATTGATTCGCCATTCAGCTGTAGATGAAGGTTTGACACATGTCGGATTCTTTGTCTTTGATGACGTAGTTCGGAGAAGCAGTATTGTAGATGTGAATTCCATTATGAACAGACAAGATCTGCTAAATGCTTTAAATGAAACAAAATACACATCAGCCTCTGGTGAATCTGTTCTTCACGTTGCACAGAAGCAGGTCATAGAAATGTATTTAGCTTCCAGAGGTAGACGTCACACTGAACCTATGGTTGCTGTAGTCTTTGTTGACAACCATGTGTCTCTTGTAGAGGCAAATATATTTGCTACAGTTTTGGAAGAAGTGCATGTGAGGGTCATTATAAATGCTGTTGGTTACAATGCATCAAATGAGACTGATTTAAGATTTAATGAGTTTACAAAGGTTAATACTTGGATAACTTTTAAGGATATGGAAAGCAGTGAAATGTTTGATGAAAAATGTGGTGAGTATTGCCTTCACTAAATGATTTAAACTAATGTTGATACAGCATCAAACTAAATACATTAACTTAGATTTAATTGATTTGGGAAGGTTTTTTTAAAATTTTGTATTTTGATACTTGCATAGATGTTTAAATATTTTGCAATTAGTTAGTTGAAAATGTTCATAAAGATGAAATGAGATTTTAGAGCTTTTCTATATTTTAGTAGTACTTTATACTGAAGAAAAAATGGTTCTTTCTAAAAGTAAAGTTACACTGCAACTGATTTTACAATAGAAGATACTAATCTACATTTTTACAGGATGTGACATTCCAATTGCTCCTGGCAATGGTTCTGTAGATTGGACGGGAACTCTGTATCTAGATGTTGCCACATTTACATGTGACCCTGGCTACGGTTTGATTGGTTCCCAGGAATTAATATGTCAGTACAATGGTTCTTGGAGTGACTTCAGACCTTATTGTAATATATTAGGTAATACCATATTATGAAAGCTTTAAATAAAAGTGAAAATTTTAAGAACACATCATATAAGTGAAAAAATGTCATCCTTATTAACAATTTTTTCTTGCAAGTTGTGTATTATTTTTGTAATACAGTCACTAATTAAGTGGACATTTTTTGCACTTAGAATTTGATCATTTATATCTTTACAAACTGTTCACTTTGCTACTGATTATATTGTAAGTGTTGTATTTAAAGATTATCTTTCTGTTACAGATGTTCCTTCTTCAATATACAACAGTAAGTACCTTAGCTAAAATTTAACTCCCAGGAATGGTAGCTTCATTATATTTGTTGATTATATGAGCTGGCTTAAAGTGGTCTAGAACACTACCTCATTTAAGTACATAAAACAGTCGATGCCTCATTCTATAAGATGCTAACATCCTCTCCGCACGGTAGTCAGTCAGGGATGGAGGAAAATTAATCTTGTAACAATTCTCTGAGTTGAATAGTATAAATGTCTCATGTTGCTTCATTCATCAGTTTCAATTCCAGGTATTGTCAATCTTAACCCTCAATAGAATTAAAGATAATTCATGTGTTTAGAATTTTTGGTTTGTAAAATTATTTGTTAAAAGATCGTCTGATGTGATTAATGTTTTAATGGGACTGGTGTCATTATTCATATTATGGTCATAAGCACATGAATTTTAAAATACTTCATAAGTTACTGTTAATAAGGTCAGCCAGTTTATCCATTCATGACTGTAATCATACAGTAATTGTTCCATTGTGGTTCTGATATAATGTTTTGTTTTCATTTCTTGTCAGCTTGTGGATTCAGGAATCTAGATATGGTCATTGCATTGGCTGTGTCTAATACAACAGATGAAATAGAATTTGAAGCGATGAAGAATGTCGTAAAGAATGTTATAAGTGTAACTGATGTTGAGTCTGGATCAACCCAGATGGCATTCATTGTTTTCACTACAGCTGTGGAGTATTCTAGCACCTTAAATGATTCCAAAACCAGATCAGACCTTCATTTAATGGTTGATAGATTTCAGTATCAGCCATCACCAGTCAGATCCTCCCTGTCTCTGGGCTTGAGCACCGTTTTAAGTGTATTTTCTATGCCTGAAAACAGTCGTGCAGCAGCTGATGTTGTGTATCTGATAATGGATGAACAAGTTGATCTGACAAGTTCTGAACTCTACGCTACAATGGCAAAGAAGCGAGGTATTCATGTAGACTATATTGCTGTTGGTTTTGAGGATTCAGAGGAGTTACACCATCTTGGTCATGCTATTGACTTTAGAAGTTTTCATGAATTGGAGAAGAATGCTTCATCCTGGTACAAAGATCCATTGTGTTGTGAGTTCATTTTTGAAGTTGAATTTCTCTACAATTTTTGTATGCAAGATATTTTTTACACTAGTTGCTGGACATCATTAGATGGTGTGGACTTTGGAAGAAGTTGATAATTATTCTGGGTTAATCAAGGCTCAAAATTTATTGTACAGTTTTGGGGCTGGTAAATGTAGTGTTGGTAGAAATTGCATTCCTGTCACGTTTTGACTTTAATGTCTAGAAAACTCAGCTAATTTTTGAGTGAAGATTGTTATGGGATTTCAGGGCTCTGAATTAACTTCAGGGCGTGTTATTGTCTTTTCATACAATCATCTGCAGAATTTCCTTTTTCATACTTATTTTATTATTAATATAAGTTTCTGTTGTTCAAATTGTTCAGATATTTCTTTGGTTTCAAAAAAGAAATAAATCTACCATTTGTCATGTATTTCAGATTGTGATGATAATATCAATATAGACAATGGAACTGTTTCCATGGTTAGTGGGTATTATCTGGATACTGCAAACTTTGCATGCGATGAAGGCTTCAAGTTGAGGGGTAGTTCAGAACTCAAGTGTTTGTTTACTGGAGAGTGGAGTGGACCACCTCCTATGTGTTATATTAAAGGTGTGTACGGGATCATTAAATACAAAATGTTAATTAAAGAATAAAGACTTAGACATGGTCATCACTAACCTCATTGTATCTTATTTGCATATTTGTATATGGCATGTGTATGAATTTAATCAATTTGTACATATTTTTGTGAAATCACAAATTTAGTGTACTAGTTAAGGTACAATTTTTAGTGCAATTCCAGTGGATTCAGGCAGTAAACATATTTTTATAAGGAAACTAATGGAATGTCATGTGTAGGTAATTGATGATGCTTGGATTTTAAATTTGATAAAATTGTCAAATAAAGAAGGGACTGACAATTTACATGCACTTTTATTATTTCATATTTAATATGTACATTCATTGATCACAGTTGATGAATTGTCAACATTGGAGTAATGTTTAACAGTATTTGTACATCAAGTTTGTATCAATCCTATGCTTGTTTTTTAAACAATATGATAAATGGAATGTGTTTATCAAATATTATCATGACACAGAATTAAATCTTAAGTGTTTGTGGTTTTTACTGTAGTGTCATTTATTTTTGTGGGGCTCAATTTTGATGGTTTTTACTACAATGGCTCTTTCATGGGGACGTAAATTCTTGGATTTTGACTCTTTAAAAAAAATTGCCTCTTGTAAATGATTGGTAAAAGGCCCCCCCACCCATCAAAAGTTGTACAACATTCAACAGATGTATATATCCATTGATAATCTTGTGCATCTGTCATTTGCAAATTGACGATGGTGCAAAGATGACACAAAATTTTAATGGGCCTTTTGTGCTCACGTCTTTCTTAGGTACATTGATAATTATTAATTATTATCGAACATAAAATGAGACATGTTTCATTAATGATTTTGATACATATACTTTTCCATGATGATTTTTGTTGATGATTACACAAACAGTAACAAATCGTTGGAGCTTGTTATTTTCCTGTTTTGGAACATACCGGAAGTTGTATTGTAGCACAATTTTGGATACCACCAAGTTTCGGATGGTTGACAGATATCTTGGCATATATATTGGATATATCTGTGGGGATATGATTTTGTAGATCAGCTGACCCATGAAATCCATGAAATTAAATCCCCAATGGAAATTAATGAAACCCAAGTATTTTATTAAGATGTTGAAAGCTTCTCTTTTTTTTCCTGCTAGCTGCTAATGAATCTGTGGACATGGTTCTACATCTGAATATGTCATCATCTCCTGATTTGAATGTCAGTGTTACATACAATATGTATATGAATGCTGCTAAAAACGCAGTAAGTTATCTTAAATTCTCAATAATATAAATTCCTTATTTGTACCTTTGTACTGATAATGTTATAAAATCAACAAATCCTAAATATCATTTTGAAAGACATTTGGATAAAAAATTGATTAGGTACTAGTAAGCTCATATTTTGCGGGATTTAGTGTAATTTCTAGTCATCAAAAGTAAATCATTTGGAAGGACATGGTCAGACGTGCCTGTGAATAGAGGCCATTAAAGGATGAGAAAAATATGGCTTTATGCCCTATAGTCATGCATTTATTGTGTTTATTAAAGCAATGAATGTGTTCATGGGAGTAACTGTCGTTCACCTTGTGGCCATTTTACTCAGGTGGTCTTACACTTAACTCTGATTGTATCCATATTTGAGTATACTATAGGTAATGTTTCTTTCTGTATTGGTGCGTTGTGTACAACAAGACTTAGTGCTATATTGTCCTATTCTTAGTATATCTCCAATATTATTTTTTCTGAACAAGAGCTAAAGTTAAAACACCTTCTTGCAAGTTAATCATTTTTGTGATTTTCAGATATAAAGCTGAAGTTAGCTCTGTTTAGTTATATGATGACAGTATTTGTGTATTAACATGTAAAGAACACTTTAGTGAAAAAACAACTTATATTTCAGCTTGAATTACATTATGGTGTGTTGATGAAGAACAGTTTCATAAACATAGTCATAAACAACTTAAGGTATGACATTGATATTTTCTATCCCAATTGTTAGGAATTTTCAGTTTTGAATAAGTTTCATATTAAAATAATCATATTTTATTTGCAAATTTCAAAATATAATAAAGTTTGACCCATGACCTCTGGAGTCATTTTTTCTCCATTGACTTAAAGTATTGCCAATGAATGGCCTGAATAGTTTGACATTAATATGTATGATTTATACGACCAACATTGTCATTTCATATTGTTTTTCTTAAATGAGAACAGTTTTCCATAAATACATTTTATGTGTCTTTATAAGCTGAACATGGTCTGCTTTGTAAGTATTGCTTCATGTGAAGAACAGCACTGGAATATTTGTTTAACTATAAGCATGTAGACTATAAGCATGTAGACTATGCTGTCTATATTTACAGTTCCTTCAGAGCAATGTTTGCTTGTCTAGCTATTATGATCACTGTGGTGTTGTAGTTGTCATGCAAAAACTATAATGTAGCCCATAACTCAAATACGTTTAAAGATATCAATACAGCACTTCAAATACTTGATTATCATGACAAGGCACAGTTGCAAGACATGGGGCATTATTCTGAAAGTTACATCTCTTAGAGTTATGCCCCTTTTTATTTAGAATTTTGATCAAAATTGCTTTTTGAATAGAATGATGTAAACAGACAAGCATTTATTTTCAATATTACATGAAAAAGAGACCTATTTTTTTATATTCAATTTTACAGCACTGGTAGTTTAATAGTATCATTTACTGTCACAATACCAAATGAGATTGAGTCAGCTGAACTTTTTGCGGGAGCCACAACGGAGCTTGCTAAAGGTGCCATGATAGAAGTTTTAAATGAATCCCTGTCTGCTGATCGTTTGTTCTTCAAAGACATTCAAGGTATGACAAGATTTATGTCTTCTGGAAACGTAAGAATGCTAAGATCTGTTCTGTGTTTATCTTTTTAGCTCACCAGAACCAAAGGTTCAGGGTGGGCTATTAGGATCGAAAGAGGATGCTCTGGCATCAACAATGGTTTTCTCCTCTGAAACTACTGGTCAGATTTGCTTAAAATTTGCTGTGTAGAATTCTTTTGATGTTCTAACTGCAATTTGCTCATATTATGCCAGTTGACCCATTTTAGGGGCCACTTGAGCTAAAAATAGAAATACCTTTTAAATGTCTTCTTCTTATCAACCAATGGATGGATCATAATTAATTAATTTAATAAATAATTTTTGGTCCATCATTTTAGGGGCTGCCAGGTCAAAAAATAGAAATACCTTATATTGACTTCTTTTCATGAACCAATGGTTGGATCATCACCTAGTTTGGTTGGTAGCATCCTCTGGTCATCACCAATATTCCATTGTGGTAATCCTTTGATGGTCCTTTATGAAGTTTATTATTGTTCCCCTTTATCTGCCCAGAAGTTTACCTTCTAGTCACCAAATGACCCTTGGTGTGCCATTAAACTCTAGTGAAATTAAAAAAGAATAACATATATAGACATTCATTTCTATTCATTGATGCAATTTATCAATGCATTTGGGCATGTGCCTTTAAAATTCTGTCTGCTTTTTGAAATTACTGGAATAATTCTTTTAATGTTTATGCTGTAAAACCTAATAATGAGGTCATCTTGGGACCCAAAAATCAGTTGTAATAATAAGATTGTCTCATTATCAAGTTGAATTATCAAGAAGTTATGGAAGCCAGTCTGAATAGTGTAAATATAAGTGGTTGTTATAACAAGGTGGTCATACTATTGAGGTGGTCACTATTTGAGGTTTTACAGTATTCATTTTGCTCTTCAAGCTGGTATATATTTGAGAACCTTCAATGTCTTCCACAATTAATCACCCAAACAAATAATGAACATGTCATTGAAGTATGATGTTCTTGACAGTCTATATGTTCTGTCAAATATGCATAACAAAAGACATTGATTAACATTCTCTGTGATATTTCAGTGGATTTGGTTATGGTGAATGAGTCTGTAGCATCATGTATCACTTTTTCCCAAGTCATAGGACCATGTGATGCAGGATATATCTGTCAGCTAGTTAATATTTCAACACCTCACTGTGTGTAAGTATTGACTGTTACTTGTACACTGACTGTTCTGATTCTGAAATATACTGTGGGCAAACCAATTTATGTTATAAAATGGGTACATACTTAATTCTGTAATGTTGTGCTTCATAAAAAATACATTTGATTTTATGGTTCATATCATGGGACCTTCCTGATCGAGTGGTTATGGTCACTGATTAGTAATCTGTAGTCCCTCACTGCTGTGAATTAGAACCCCACCCAGTACAAGACAATTTCACTTGCGATGAGGATGTCCAGCTAGATTATGAAAGGTCATTGGTTCTAACCTAGTGTATATATAAAACCTTCCTCCACTGTAAGAGCTGAATAAGTCACCAAATAACCCTGGATGTTGATGGGATGTTAAAGTACCATAAAAAAGTTTATATCAAATATTTACACACTGCAAATGTCACTCTTTTCTTCCATTGTGAGATTGGGATGTTAATAGGTTGGGGACTTGGTGGACATTTATCACCACATTATTTCATAAGAAATATTACTTTTGAAAGTCATTTGTCTCCATCCCCTGATTCACACATCTTGTAGTGACTAGTTCCTGACAGAGTGTTCTATACAAAACCATGTACTGATTGGTAAATTAGGAGTACAGTCAAACATGTGAACAAAGGCCACCTTTGGGAAAGACAAAATGTGGCCTTTATTGACAGTGGCCTTTAGTCAGAGGTCAGTTTGTTCTAAATAATCAGAGATGGTCTTTCAATGAATGACTTTTATTCACAGGTTGGTCTTTATTCAGAGGTGGCCGCAAACACAGGTTTGACTGTACTGGTAAGGCAAATATCTGCCGCTTGTAACAAAAATAATGTTGATATACAGCTTTAAACATAATGCATACAAATAAAAACTTCCTTCTTGATTTCTACCATTTGTAATTGTGTTGCCGATTAAGTAAATCAATGATTTTCAGCATGTTTATGAATTCAGTTCATTATTACGATACTCTCAAAACGTTTAAGATTACTAGAATGTTGTTTATTAAATGTTATCTTTTAATTGGACATCAGTTTGTGAGTAGTTCAGACTGTTGCCCTGTTTTAAGTTTATTTTGAATTTAAAATGCTCATTTCAGACCAGATCCCAGTACAGGTAAGTATGACAATAGGAATTATTAAGTAAATTCACTGTATTTGTTTAATTTTCACTCTTTAATTACAAAGTCTCTTCTTCAAGTTTATGCGTCAACATTTTAGTAGAATGTTATAGCAATGCAAGAACTGGTGATAGTTACACAATGATTATTACTGATACTTGTTATTATATAGCATAGCAACAAAACTGGAGACTGGAATAATCTTGTGTTAGTCTGTGCGTCTTTCTGTCTGCCAGACCTAAATTTGTGGATACAACTCCTCATACGTTTTCTCATTAATTTTTTTATCATGTTACTGAGTGACTAAATAAAGGCAGTACTTTGACATACTGTCTTATTTTTACATATGTTTCATTTATGTAAGTGAGGGTTTAGCTGTTTGGATTTGAATATATTAGTCAGACGTTTCTTGCGACAGTTCTTGTTTGTTTAATCATACATTTGCACATTTGTATACATTGGTGATTGGTTCTATAATAATTTCTTTATATAACTTAAAATGACAATTTTACAATTAAGATTCATGATGAACTGTTATAAGAGTCTGAATATGGAAGGAAAAAAACGTTAATTAGCTGTGCTTGATTTATAAGTGTATTTGTTTGATCAATATATTTTGAAGTCTTATTAGTAGTTTGTTATTTATAACATGTATATGAAATGCTGTATTGCACTATTATGTGGGGATCTATATTTTTCAGTCTTAGTGTATGTTTTGTGTTTAAACATTTGTTTATATTGTAATTGTACAATGTATTGTACAATTTTTGAAGATGCAAAGACGTAAGTGCATTTTTCCAAGGAAAGATTGCACAATGATTCAGTTAAGCATTTATCATAACTTAGAAAATTTAAATTGCAAATAAATATTTATTTGTCTTATTTATTTACTGTGTTTCTAATGTTTAATTTCAGATTGTGGATTTCCTGGAGTACATGCATATGGATCTATAGACATCACTAATGGAACTTTATATGGTGACACAATTGTGTATACATGCAGTAAAGGTTACAGTCTTGTTGGTACCAACACCAGGCAATGTCTCTCTGATGCTATGTGGCATCCTGAACCTCCCATTTGTAATGCAACAGGTAGGTGATCACTAAACCTCCTCATGATATGATTTGAAATGTTATGATGATTAGAGAAAATGAATATATTAGTCAAACCTGTGAACAAGGGTCTCAGAATGAAGAGAATGGAAATGTCATTTATGCATAGTTAACCTATATTCAGTATTTTTTGCTGTTATAATGTGTGTGAAAAGAGTAGTTGTTGGTCACATGGTGTTTTTTTAACAAGTAATCATTATCCCAGGTTTGACTGTTCATACATCCTACATCTGCTGCATACTTTTAATGGCAATCGGCCATATTTGGCCTAATGAAAAATTTAACGAAATTATCACATTAATTATGTTGTATCAGATAGAATTGGATTTTATCTGTAGGATATTACAAATTAAATCGTATAATCTTCATTTCATCTTAACTAATTAAAAATGTTGTGAGTGCACACTTACACATAATGCTTTAACTTAAACATCAGTCAAAGATAGACTATTCCTGTATAAAGATTTTAGCAATAAGTTTTTGCTTTTGAAATAACTGATTATTCTGAGTTACTATGGCTGAGTGATATTTCTGTACTTGTAGATTGTGGTAATCTATCAGCTCCTGAGCATGGTTCTGTTGACCTACCTGGAGGTACAACATTTGGACAGACTGCTGTGTACACCTGTGACACTGGCTATACTCCTGTTGGACCTTCTAATCTTACTTGTACTGAGACTGGATTTTGGAATTCAAATCCACCATTTTGTCAGGCTTCAATTGATTATTGTGGCATATTGCCTTATCCTGAGAATGGCTTCATTAATTTTTCAAATTACTCTCAACTTAGAAGTGTGGCAACCTATGGTTGCATCACAGGATACAGGATAGTCGGCCCATCTACCAGAATATGTTCTGCAACAACAAATTGGGAACCTCAACAAACAACCACCTGTATATTGCAAGGTTTGTTTAATGTGTACACAATCTTTGAACATGAACTAGGTCCTCATCTTGCAGTCTACTTCCTACTTAAAATTAATCACATTTTCTTTAACACTATTACAGTGTTAAGATTAACACCATGTAGATTAACAAGCACATTTCTTTTTCAGAAAGTGTTAACTGATTGTATCTTTTGGCTGTTGTCCTTTTTCGATCATGCTTGTATTTAATATTGTAATGTAGACATTTTCATTATATACAATGTGTTCCATGTTTTTCTAGATTGTGGCAATTTAACTTCCCCAGAACATGGCTTTATTAATCTTACTGGTACAACTTATGGACAGACTGCAACATTTTCTTGTCAACCTGGCTATTATCCCATTGGTGAAACATTGCTTTCATGCACACCTAATGGAAACTGGAGCTCTGAGCAACCAACTTGTCGATTACTATCAGACTTCTGTGGTGGTTTGTTTGATCCACAAAATGGACGTTTAACCATTTCTCTGGTCTCTTCATCCGAATTAAATGCTACATTTGTTTGTAATATGGGTTACAAATTGTCTGGTCCAAAATCAAGAACATGTTCCATGAATGGAACCTGGCTCCCTGATAAAATGACGAGATGCACTTTACATGATTGTGGTGTACTGCTTAACCCAGATAATGGCAATGTAGATCAGTCATCAGGGACAACGTATGGACAGGTAGTACATTACACATGTAGTGCTGGGTACCAGTTATTTGGAGAAGACCAAGCTGTATGTAATGCTGAAGGACTTTGGAGCAATGAGCCACCTACTTGTCAGATAACTAGTAAGTGTTTCAGCTTGTAATATTATTCTAGATTTATTTGATTTGTATAACATTAATTTTTATCAAAGAATGTTAATGTCAACTGATGTTACATATGTTGTTAGAAAGTGTGTTAATTTTCCCAACAACCAAGGACATATCTCCTGCAGGTCTAATTTAATTGATCTGATTGAATGTAAATTTTCAGATTGTGGAGGTCTTTCAAAACCTTTCCATGGTACAGTGTCAGCTGAACAAACAACATTTGGCCAAATGGCTTCATATTCTTGTGACTCAGGATACAAAATATCTGGAACCAGCAAGCGTATCTGTCAAACTGATGGTACTTGGTCAGGCCAGGTACCAACCTGCTTACCAAAAGGTGAAAATTTAGTGTAATGATCAAGGATATTTATTTATAAATATTTCATGTGTCAGTTTTATGAAGATTTCCGTCAATTTGTGCTATGAGACGGTTATGGATGTACGTTTGCATCTTGTTTCAACTACTATTGTAAGCATTTTGATATAAGAATCAGTATTTTGTGACACATCAGACTATAATTTTATTACGTCCTAACAGTGATTGTGACTTATTCACTTACATTGAATATTTGTTTTAATCATACATTTTTTTTGTTTGGTAGAAAATCAGTACATTTTCTCTAAATTATAAAATAGGTCTTATTCTTTCAGACTGTGGGACTCTGTTTGCTCCAATCAATGGCTTTGTTGACTTAAGTGAAGGAACTTTGTTTGGAAACACAGTTACTTTCAGCTGTAGAAATGGCTACGAGTTAAATGGTGCTGATGAATCCTCATGCTCAGAGATGGGGGTGTGGAACCCAGCCACTGCTCCAACATGTAAACCAATTGGTATGTAATGGATTATTTATTCATTAATGTCCAAGTAATGGATTATTTATTTATTAATGTCCAAGTAATGGATTATTTATTCATTAATGTCCAAGTAATGGATTATTTATTCATTGATGTCCAAGTAATGGATTATTTATTCATTGATGTCCAAGTATGTTACTTCTATAAACATGTACATACATGTGCACATTATGTGAAAAATGACATTTTGTCATTTTATGGGACAATTTATATGTCTGGCTAGCATTTCAGTCTACAAGTACACTTGTTGTTATCTATTGAATAAAATAGAATCAACTCAACTTCTGTGTGTTCCAATGACTTTCATTGTTTGATGGAGATAAAACGTTTCTTTATTTTCAGCTGATAAATAATAATATTTGTTACATCTATTGCTGTATAGTTCACTTCATATTACGTTTTCAATGTTGTATTATCTAGATAAAGATAACTGTTAAATATCCTACTGCAGATTGTCAACAACCACCTGTTTTAGACCATGGCAAGGTAGAACTGACACAGGGTACCAGCTTTGGTAGTGTAGCAACCTATTCATGTGATACCGGGTACCAGATATCTAGTAGTAATGCACACCAGTGTACTGCTGATGGAGAATGGTTTCCCCTTATACAGATAACATGCAACATTGTTGGTATGGTAATTTTATTGTTCATCTACTTCATGTTTCCATATCAGAAGGGCATTGATTGGTATTGTGATAAACAGGAAACAACTAAATACAGTAAAACCTCTCATAGCTACCACCTCAATATTATCACCTTGTTATAATGACCACTTATTATTAGACTGGCTTCCAATAATTCCCCTATAATTCAACTTGATAATGAGACCATCTCATTATTTTGACTAATTTTTCAGGTCCTGATGGTTGTCTCATTATCGAGGTTTTATTGTTGTATGTCAAAATGCTGTAGTCTACATATTAGTATGTTGATATGAAGGAGACATTTAATCATTATGTTAAAATATTAAAAGGGGTCAACTAGTAATTTTATCAATAAACTTTCTGGCAAATGTTATATTTTGATATTTGATGGTCAAATAATTGATGCATCAGTGCAAGTTTACGTGCTGTTTTTCAGTTTGTGGAACATTGCCTGAAATAGAACATGGCAAAGTGTTGTACTTGACAAATAAGACAGACTATGGAAGTATTGCTAGATTTTCTTGTAACCTTGGTTACCAGCTATCTATTAATGAATTGTTTTCAACAACATGTCAAGAATCTGGTAACTGGGACTTATTAACCTTACCACAATGTACAGTACTTGGTAAGTTCCATTGAATAATCTTATCTACATATACATTTATTTGATTGATATGTTCAAAAACTCAGTTATCATCCAATTGTTCAGCAAGAATAAAGTGATTTAAAGTGGATAAATTACTGTGAATATTACTTTATGATAGATACTTTAAGTCAGCATTTGTCTATCAATACGTCAGAATTTTTTATTCTTTGTTTCTCATCATGAAATTATTCATTATATTGATAATTTGACAAAAACTTGCATTATTACATGAGTCTTCTGTGTATTTACAGACTACATACATTAATCATATGAACATAAATTCTATTTTATGTATCCTTGTATTTGATATGCCATATCATCATTATACAATGTTACAGCTTTTTAGCTCACCTAAGCACTACTATTAAGATCAGACAATATCCTGCATCTGGTGTCCATTACCCGCACTTTGAGGTTGTTTAATGTTATCTTGGACAAGTTTGAATACGGGTCATTGAGGCAAAAAATTGGGTCAATAGGTTAAATCAGATGAAAGCCTTGTAAACACTCTAAAGGTCACAGTTTTGATTGTATCTTCATCAAAATTAGTCAGAATGCTTGCCTTAATGACATCTTGGGCAAGATCGAACATTGGTCATCTTGGGTAAAAAACAAGGTCACCAGGTCATATTATAGGACAACCTTGTTAACACTGTATAGGTCACAGTTTTGATTGGATCCTCACCAAACCTTGTCAGAGCAATTCTCTTAATGATGGGTCAAAAATTAGGTCACTAGGTCAAATTACAGGAAAACCTAAGAAGTTGCAGGTTTTACCCAGGGCCATCATAACCCTCTAGTTAACTCAGTGTCTCTTCATGCAAAAACTTAATAACTTGGGACTAAATTTTGCTTTCAATAATTTTCTTAAAAAATCAAGGCACTTTCAAACACAAATATATTTATGAATGCTCCACCAAATAAATGTTAACCTTTAAATCATTGTTAAATGACTGCTATGATTTAACTTTCTGTATTGATTGCAGATTGTGGTCCGCCTCCTGTTGTTGCCAATGGTAACATGGCTTATAATACAACAACATATAGAAGTATGGTTGTATACAGTTGTGACTCTGGGTATGTGTTGAGTGCAACAGACAGTGTGATGTGTATGGCTGCTGGATTTTGGGTTGGTGTACCAACATGTCAGAAAGTTGGTCAGTATTTTATTAATACAGTAAAATCACTCCTTTGATGTTATGGCCATTTAACACTAAGTTAATGACATTAATGTTATTCCATATTAATGTTTGCATTGACAAATGGTTCATCTTGTTTGTCAAGATTTTCATTTCGAATGTGAAAATGATGCCAGTTAAATATTCACTGTACAGAAAGTGTGAATTCTTGGTTTAGGGACATCATTTTACAAACTATTCTTGGATTGGTTTAGGGGGACATCATTTTACAACTTTTACCTTCAACTCTTCTCTGTTTATCAGGTTTCTTTTAAGGATTTGTACGAACAGATTTAATTAGCCAGATGTTCAAATAATTCTTATTTTAGTATTTTTTGTGATAAAAGATGTCTAATAGTGAAATTGACATTGATATAACTCATGTATAGCAAATTTGACTTTATTATAACATCACAGACCATTTATATATACTGCCATCAAAGAACAATTTTGAAAACAGTGGCTAGCTTATGTGGAAAAAAAAACATTTTAAATTCCTTAAAGTATATGCTATTTAAATTAGTAATGGGCTACTATTTTTGTCTTATTCATTTTTTCTTGCTCATAAAGAGCTTTCAACAAAATTTTTGTCAGATGGTTTGATAATTACAATAAAACTTGATATCATGAGCACCCGACTAATCTCAAGGAGTTTTAAAAGTCCTGTCAGTATCTCTTCTTAGTTGAGTGTAGTTTTCAACCAACAAACAAATACCTCTTTGTTATGAGCACCACGTTTATCAAGTGCAGTTAGTCTGTTCCAATGACTCCTGAAGATAACGAGGTTGTACTGTAATTCTATAAAAAAAGAAAGTTCAGTTTCCATTTGATTGATATATTTTCTGAATTTACAGCTTGTGGAAGTATCGAGGCACCACAGTTTGGTTCTATATCTCTCTCAGACAGTACATTATACAACAGTATTGCGACTATCACATGTAATAATGGATACAAGTTGACTGGTCCAAACTCTAAGGTTTGTTTACCCAGTGGATTTTGGCAACCTGTCCAGATGTCGAGTTGTACTTTACATGGTAAATGTCAATGTTTTATGTCTGAACCAAAGTATTGATACTTTTTTATTTTCAAATTAATATTAATTTATTTGTGCAACTACATTAAGTTGAATTAATGATTTGAAGTAAAATTAAGATGCAACAGAGATTTAATTAAAGTAAAGTGTGACTTAAGATTTTGAGTAAAATTAAGGGGCAATAAAGAATTTTTAGTAAAATAGTGAAAACATAACAAAAAAAAAAACAAAAATTTTAAATACAATCTAAGGGTAACAAAGAACAAGTATCTTGAAATGTAGAAAATGTGGTGAAACACAGTAGCAATGTGATTTAGAATTTGACTGGTTTTCATGTTTTATTCATATGATGTCAACATAATGACATGAACAACATTGTATTTTAATATAAAGCATTTATAATTTGACTTTTCCTTTGTCACCCTTGAGTTGTGACCCTTCAATTACTCTTCTGACATAAGAATATGGGGGATATTACCTTTGTTTTCAGATTGTGGACTGATACCTCATCCTGATAATGGTCTTGTTGATCTGTCGTCTGGTACCACATTTGGACAAATAGCAAATTTCTCTTGTAATGTTGGATATGCCAGATTTGGAGCTGAGCAAGTTGCATGTACTGAAGATGGTACTTGGAGTGCTCAACCGCCCGCTTGTCAGATCACAGGTGAAATTGTTCAATATTCAAAACTAATTTTATAATGTACCATATGTTCTCTAATAAATGCTCGCAGGGCTTTAGATTTTACAGATTTACAGTTATCAGTTCTTCTGTGTAGAATGTTGAAATCCCACATATAGCTTTCTTTTCTTAAGAATTGCCTGCTAAAAACATGTGAGTATAGTGGTGGTTCTCATCGAAATACTATCAGTCTAGGATTCATTTAATGGTTTATCTGTTTAAACTGTTCATTTTAATACAAGTAGTTAAGTCCTAGTCTGATGCTTATATTCACAGACTGTGGTGGACTACAGAATCCTGCCCATGGTAGTGTTACAGCAGACCGAACAACTGTAAGTCAGAGTGCTGTGTATTCTTGTAACCCTGGATACATACTACGGGGAACCAGCAGTAGAATATGTCAACTGGATGGTACCTGGTCTGGTAATGCAGCAACTTGTGTAGCTAAAGGTAAATATGTGTGTATCATTGATCATAGCTTTCACTTTATTATGAAGTTGGCCTTTGATCCATTGCTTTAAAAAAAGTTTACTCGGCATGTGCTGTGCAAATCTTCTAGAATTTGTTTAGACCTTCAATTTTCACTTATTTTTTTCTGACAAACTTCATTTGCCTGTATGTCTCATGGAAGTAAAGGCATTTGTAATTCATTTGATGTTCAAACTAAAAGATCTATTTCTTGCAACTTGTACAACAAATAAGCAATGTACATATTTGATATTTGTCTAGACTGTGGGTCACTGGATGATCCGGTACATGGACATGTGGTGTATAGTGCTGGTACATTGTATGGTAACAGTGTAGAGTATATATGTAATACTGGATACCAGGTGAATGGTGACAGTGTGAGGATTTGTTTAGACTCTGGCCAGTGGTCCAATAGTGCTCCAACCTGTAAAATAATAGGTATGTTATATCAGGATGTTATATCACTGTATGAGTTAGTATGAACTTTCCCATGTATTAGTGTCTTTACCTAGCCTTCAAATTCCAATCTGTTTTGATTTTGTGATATTCAAAGGTGACTTACCAAAGCACTATGTTTTTGTTATTATGTTATTTTGCCATTACGCCATTATGCTTCTTCAATGCTAAATAAGAGTGGCCTCAGTGGTCAAGCGGTTATTGTCTTTGACTCATCACTAGCTCCTGACTGCTGTGAGTTTAAATCCCACTTGGTTCTAGACAAAAAGCACTTTTGAGGAAGCTGTCCAGCTTGCATGGTTCTACCCAGAGGTATGCTTGGGGTCTTCCTCTAACATTATACCTGGAAATTGTCAAATGACCCTGACTTGATGCGAAGTTAAACCCCATGGAAGAGAACTTTAGGCGAGGGAACTTCAGACAAATATTCAATGAAAGCAATGAAGCACCAATTTTAATCAGTCTTTAGTTCTAGTAATAAACACACACCAGAACAATTCCACAAAAATATCACATTCAGTCAAATACCCAACATCCTGTAATGCTCCCATTTAGTATCACTAAAATGGTGTATTAAACTATTGAAAATCTAAAACCTAACAAAGCTGCTGGTCCTGATGAATTCTTACCCAGAATCCTACATGATTTTGCTGATGAAATTGCTCCTATCCTATAACTATTATTTTCCAAAAATCACTGGCTGTGTCCCATCCAACTTGGAAAATGCTAATGTCCCCAAATTACAAAAAAGTCATAAAACGAACTACAGACTTGTATCCTTAATATGTATTTATTGAGCAGTACTTGTCTGTAGCAATATTATAAAATGCTCTGACTCAAACAATATTTTGTACCCCCCCCCTACAACACAGATTTCCAAAAGCTAAATCTTGCACCAGGCAATTAATTGAATTTATAAATGATATAGCCTTAAGCATTGATAAAGGGAAACATACAGATGTTTAATTATGGATTTTAGCAAAGCTTTTTATAAGGTAAACCATTCACTGCTCCTTAATAAACTCCATTTCTAAGGAATAAGTGAAACAGTCATTACATAGTTTGCGGGATCTGCTAGGGGGTCAGAAACATTCTGTTGTTGTGGAAGGTGTGATATCAGTGATACCAGTGGGCTTACATTCTAAAGTTTGCCTTTTTGTGGATGACACAATCATGACCGTCACCTCTATGGCTGATGGGATCTGTTTTTCTTTATAAATGGGTCAAATTGTGCAAAGTAGACAATGTTTTTCTTCACCAGGAATGGTTGCTCTGGTAGATTACAGAAGATTTGTTTTTAAGTGCATAAAATAAATGGAAAAACAGAAATGTTTTAATGCCTTGATGTGATTACAAACATGTAATTCAATTAATTCATTCATTGCTTGTAATCAATTGTCTGACAATTCGCTCTGTTTATGCTACAGATTGTGGACAATGGCCAGATGTTGAACATGGACACACTGATGATATATCAAATACAACATACGGCTCTACTGTTATATATGAATGTGATAATGGTTACACAATTAGTGGAAATCCATCCATAGATTGTCAGGCTAATGGCCAGTGGTCATTAAAACCACAGTGTACTCTTAGAGGTCTGTATTTTTGTAGACCTTTACTGTCTTAGACCTTTACTGTCTTAGACCTTTACTGTCTTAGATCTTTACTGTCTTAGATCTTTACTGTCTTAGACCTTTACTGTCTTAGATCTTTACTGTCTTAGATCTCTGGGTTTCAGTTAATTTTTAATGTGAATAAATAGAAATTTTACACTGCAGCATCCAGTACTTGGATAAAAATACAGTTGGAACAATTTAGGAACAACTTTTTAAAAAAAAAATTAAAAAGTATTAAAATCATTATAAATATTGAATTAAATCATGACTTTGAAAATTTTTGAAGTATTTGAGTTCATGCAGCTATACATAAACAAGTTTATTTGTATTAAATCTGTTATGTGTTGCAAAAATATGCTTTTTGTAGCCATATTTCTAACTCTTGTAGAATGTAGTAACCTTGACAACCCAGACAATGGTGAAGTCACTGTACTAGGAACCAGCTTTGGAAGTTCGGCATTATATCTGTGTAATGTTGGGTATAAAATCACAGGAATATCTACACGATTATGTCTTGAAGATGGTGTGTGGAGTGGTGATGTACCCACATGTACAATTGTAGGTAAGGAAGTAATGTATGTAGACATCCACTTTTATCTTCAATTAAACGTTATACAAAAATATAGTATTTTACCATTGTGTACTGTCTATAACAGCTCTGTATTGCTAGAACATTAGACTTGATTTGAAGTTCATGAATTACAAGTGGTTTCTGTGATTTTGATCAATTCATGATAGTCTCTTATTTCAAATGGGAAATAGGACTTTAACTTTGGAACATACGTTTGTAGGATTACTTTCTTGTTATTGTTTTAGTTTGAATTTTGAAACCAGTCTTAGAATACTCATAAATATCAATGAGCTGCTCTCAGTATGCAGTTTAATCTTGATTTTAAAAACATAGCTTCACTTCATTTTACCCTAACTCCAATGTCTGCTGTTTAGATGTAGTTTGTTCTTGTATTTATTTTTGAGGTTTCATTCATTTTCAGTGATGATGTGTTATCCATTGAATTATTCCAAGTGGTTGATTATATACATTCATACATCTATCAATTTTTTTTTCAATCATGGTACCTATATATTTATACATGTAATATCTTCTGCAGATTGTGGATCACTGTCCCCTCCAGATAATGGGTTTGTGGAGTTTTCATCTGGCACAGAGTATAAAAACTTCATTGTATTCGAATGTGAGTCAATGCACGAGAAATCAGGACCTCCTGCTGTTGTTTGCCGTGCAGATGGTACATGGAGTAGTCAAGTACCAACATGTACTTTACAAGGTGAAGCAATTATTAAAAAAGACATGATATTCCATGTTTGACAGCTATGTAAATAGAGTACATGTACAAAGGTTGTCTACAAAAATGCTTAGAACAATAATTGTCAGTAAATTTATGCCATACCCGTATGAAACATATTGAATGATTTTATAGCAAATGTTTTTTTGCATATAATTGATATGTTTGCACAATGAGTGAGTCAGATGTTAATTGGTCTTTCATCAGTTATGACATTTTTTTATGAGATTAATTAGTCTTATACTTGATAATGAGTGGTTTTAGTGACTCAAACCTATAAGATAATTTGGTGTTGCTTAGCCTCATTTTATAATTACAGATGGATATTTGACGCTGAAGATAGAAATACAATTAAACATGACAGTACAACAAGGACTCAATTTTGAAGACTTAAGCACATATGAGTCTTTCATGATAGAAGTCAAGAGAGAGGTAAGTGAAATCACGTAAGATGTGGTGAAATGTTACTTGATTCCTGAAAGTCAGTCAGTATTGACAGTCTTAATTTTCAGGTAAATATTGCTGTGTAATCATGTTTTTTGTCAAATTTTTGGAAATTTGATTTGTATGAAAAAATTGGCTGATTGATAAAATTTAATACAATTTAATGTATTTCAGATGTCTGGGTACTACACTTCCCAAATGAATAATATGAATGTTGGTGTTATCATCGAAAGACTTCAGTAAGCTTTTATAATCATTTCCTCATTGTGGCCAAGATCATGGTCCTGTGGTTAGTGCGCTGGACTTGTTATCTGGCAATCCGGGTTTAAATCCAGTTTGTGGCAGGTCATACCCTTCTATGAAAATTTGACAAAAGTTTCTATTTTCCTCCGTATGTGGAGAAGTTACTGGCTCCTTGTGCTAGGATAAGTTAGTACTGGTAAGTATACAGTCTAGGAAAACTGGTTGGTTGAACTGGCTACCATATGTAACTGAAAATTGTTGAAAAATGGTATTAACCCAGTAACAATGTCTCATAAAAACAAAGAAACTGTTCGTCATAGCCCAATGCGCTAACCTGGTTGGTAGAACAGTTTTGACTGAAAATATTAAATGTTCATTCTTACCTCTAATTCACACATCATGAGAAACTAGCAGTAGATACAGAAAGTGGAAGGGAACAGGTTGGTTCTATGTAAAGCATTGGTACTGCATGCTGAAAACTGTTGACAGAATGGTGTGAATTCCATAGAGTTTTTTTTGATGGGGTAACATTGTGCCATCAGACAGGGTCATTTGGCAACTAGCTAGATTCATGGACAGCTTCCTCGCGTGTGAAATTTGTCTGGTCCAAGTGGGATTCAAACAAACTATGGTGAGAGGCTTGGAATTACTTGTTAGAGACAATATCCACATGAGTTTGGACCCCCACTCAAAATGCGTGTTAATGAAGCTACTAATCTCCTGGTGTTGCTCAGTAAAATATCATCAGAATAGCTGAAACTGGTAACTTCAGTTGTTTTATACCCCCAGGAGAATGTTAAAGATTGTTTGTAATGGTCAGTGAGAGTTACATATATTATTCCGACTTATGTTGTAGGTTAGGCAGCCTGATTGTATCATATACAGTGTTGATACCTGATGATAATGTTTCAAAGCAGCAGTTTTCTATGGCTTCCCAAAAACTTGCTCAAGTATCCACTATAACAGTTTTCAATGAAACTTTATCTGTTACCTGGATGACCATTGGAGACAGTTCAGGTATGTATTGTAGAGTTTTTTGTTGATGTGTTGTTGATGGCGTTATGTGGATTCAAGACTTATATTATAAAATCATGTTAAGCAGTTTCAGTGTAGATAATAAATACAAATCTGGCGTTTCACATTTGGTCAAGGTACCTCACAGTAGAACTGTATGAAATGTGACTGCAGTCAGCTGTTTTCTAATCTCAGAATGAAACACTTCCAAGCAGCTGATGGTTTGGACCTACTGTAATGTTTGATTTCAGCTTGTCATCTAGTATCAATCAGTCAAAAAAGATTTTAATGTAAAAATTAACACTACATGGTAGATTTGGTTTCGAACTTGAGCATCACATACTGTAAAGTTAAGAGTCAAAACATGAAAATTTTCCTTGTCTAATATCTTAAATCAAAGTATTGGAGGAGTGGAAGTGTTGTGATGTAAAAAGTCATATTGCAACTGATATCTTTTTAGGAAATATTGTATCATTACCATCTGGTGTGTTAGCTTGTATGTTTTATGAACAAGTAGCTGGACCCTGCACTCAGGGATTTGTGTGTCAAGTTGATAATGGTCTACCAGGTTGCAGGTATGTTATCTTGTTACTGTCACTTTTAAATAAACTTAATTAGTTGTATTGATTCTATGTATGTTATAATTGATCTTTTTTATATTGTTATATATATCTTAATACAGTTAAATTTCATGCTGTTTTAAAGACTCAAAAGTTATCATATTAATTTGACAATAATTGTTTTATCAGTTTCATTGAAATTAGTCTGTGATAAATAATTCCTCAAGTGTTGAGGGGGGGAGGTTTTAAATCAAGTGTTGTAGGCTGCATGATATAATTTTACTGCACACAAAAGTTCTTCATAACGAGATGATATATCGTTACAACACCCAGACCCCTAGCGCAAAGGTCAAGGTTAAAGTGGGAGTTCTAAGGTTAATGGGTATTTTATTATACACGGTAAAACCTTGTTATTTTGAGGAGTCACTGGAACAGTTAAATGCTCGAGATAAACATGGTGCTTGTAAAAACAAGGTATTTGTTGATTGGTTGAAGATTATATACAACTAAGAGCAAAAATTGATGGGACTTTAAAAATTCCTTGAGATAAGTCAACTGTGATATCTTTGATGAAGTTTTATTGTACGATAATTGTATGTCTGGATATGCCTCCCAATTCAAAACAGAAAATTGTGAAACCAGAAATACTTTGTCCATTAATTTTTTTCCTATCCAGTAGATGACACTGTATGGCACTGTAGTACTCCATACACTTGTTTTAATCATTGTTGTTGTTGTTGTAGTTGTTGTTGTAGCTCACTGCTTTTACCATAATAGAATATATTTCATCAGAAAAAATTGAATATGAAAAGTAAGTTACTTAACAAAGATCCATCATTTCAGAGCCGATCCCAATACAGGTAATGTTAACATTGAAACTGTCATAATGTGACAGTTTTTTGATTGAGGTTTTGGACTTAACTCATTACATAAATGTCACATTAGAGATGTTTGTTTCACTATAGTTATATAACCCTATTTTATCAACAATGACATAAAATTCTTTAGTCAATATTCCACTAATTAATATGGCAACTGAAATTTATTGTAGCTAACTAATGGTCTACCTATGGTTTTCTAATTGGTTTCTTGAAGAGGTCTAATCTCTAGGACAAATTTTTTACATATCAATCATTAGTCAAACTATTTAATTCTAATCATGCTGATGTAACTTTGTGGTTTAAAAGATCTGACTAAACATCAGGCAAGTCCTTACGTCCTTTGCGAAAGTATGAACAAAGTGGCATCCAATTTGTGTTGAAAACTAACATACATGTAATTTGTGCATATTTCTCACATTGCATTAATTAATCCACATAAATCATACATTTTCCTTCTTTTAGTGAGTAAATATTATGAGTTTTTTGTTGATGTTCTGAAAAAGATTCAAGCATGATATAATTTAAACATATGATTATCTCCTTGTGTTATTTATACATATTTGATGTGTCGTGACCAGGTTATTTTTCATGTCAATTCTACTATTTCTGTTTCATTACAGCCGTGTGCACTTTCGCAGTTTAACCTAATGAAGTTTGTTTTACTTTATAAATTGTCCAAATGGGTCTAAGTTGCACATGTATGAATTAATGTAGTAGAAAGAAGTACACATCACTGGGTATTTATTGACTGGGGAGGGGCCTCTTTGGGTGAGTAATTATGGTCTCTGATTGGAAATCACTAGCCCTGCAATGGTATGAGTTTGAATCCCACCTGGAATCATAAAAATTCACCTGTGGGAGCTGTCCAGCTAGCTTATTATAGAAGTACAGTGGTTCTACCAAGGTGTATGCATAGGGTCTTCCTGCGCTGTCAAAGCTGGGAAAGTAGCCAAGTTTAATGTACAAAAAATGACTTTTTAGGGTTACTGTTGAAAATGTTGTAACTCTATTTTCTGTAGAACGAATAATTACAGGAAAGCTTCTATGCAATAAAAATTACATTATTCCATGTTTAAGTATTATATTTCTGAGTCGAAATAATATTAAAAAACTTATTTTGTTAATGATTAAATCAATATGCTCCAAAACTATTAATTAATCAAAATGCTTGAATCAAGAATTTCATACATTTTAAACACATTTAACAATGGTCATTTTAGGATGATCTATTTAAATAGTGTACTATGGTACAATTTCATACTGGCATACCTGCACTGCAGTGTGTGCCTTGGTCATGCAAAGCCATATCTATGGTCCTTGGTTTAATCAGTCAATAGGGCTGTGCCTGTTTACAGAGGTTGTGGGTGTGAGAACCTTGGTAGGTTTTAACTTCTTGACACAACAAGTGGAGACACAACATTTAGGACTATTTGGTCCTATCTTTTATTCACATTTGTGTTGCAAAATAGGCAATTGACTGTGGAATATTGGAAGAATAAAATTGTACAGGTATGTAGGTAAGGAGTTCTAATTTTGTCATTTTCTACAGTACATTACTGAATAAATGATACAAACTCAATACAAACAATGCAACATTTCAGACTGTGGGGTTCCACCCAGGCCATTCAATGGTAAAATTGACTATGAACGTGGCACATTCTTGGGTGATGTAGTCATTTACAGTTGTAACCTTGGGTACACTCTGGTTGGTGACAACACACGTATTTGCCAGGCTGGTGGTGCCTGGGCACCTGCTGTACCATACTGTGTAATAACTGGTATGTTCACTTGTGAATTTATAAAGATTTTTAACAGTGTAGGTTGGTAAATTTACTCAGTGAAGTACTTGTGCGTCAGTCACAATGTCTGGTTGATTCATGATTCTTGCACAGGAGTATTGATCTCTATCGCCTTGGAATGAACATGACGCCACCAAATTATTTATTATCACCTGTGTCAGAATCTCACACAGTTAACATGATATGAGCTGAATTAATTTAATTGAAGATATTTTAGGTGAATGAAAGATGCACTACTATTCATTTTGCTTATCAGCTTGGAATCTTGATTCTTTAATTTTGTACATAGATTGTGGAGGTCTGGTCAAACCTCTGGATGGATCCATGCAGATTTCTGGCTCATCTTACGGTAGTACAGCAAGTTTTACATGTAATCCAGGCTATAGTCTGATAGGGTTACCTTCCTTGGTTTGTGAAGCAGACGGTGAATGGAGCAGTACACCACCAGAATGTAAACTGACTGGTTTGTGTATTATAATATTGTTCATTTAAGTCATTTCATAGAAGCCCTTTTACAGTCCAGTGGTTGGGTGGTGAAAGTCTCTATTAATCACATACTCCTCACTGCTGTTAGTTTTAATTCCACACAGAATCAGACACTTTTAAATGTGAGGAAGCTGCCCAGCTAGCTTACTGAAGGCCAGTGGTTTTATTCAGGTGTATGTCTTGGGTCTTCCTCCACTGTTAAAACTGGAAAAGTCATCAAATGTTCATAGCTTTTGGTACAACATTACACCCCTGTGTAAAAAAATGCTGTCTAAACAGAGATTTCAGCAGCCTATGAATTAAAATCATGTTGTGAACAAAGTCCACTGTGTAGCACATCTTGGATGTGATCAATTGGCAATTCTAAATGTTCACACATACAGAACATCAATCAAGTACAACAGAATTGTGTTCTAGCTTTGCTCCAACTGTGCCATTGAAAGAGGTGGTGTGAGTGGAACACGTCGGCATTTTAGTCATAACCGACATTGGCAGAAAATGGTGGCAAGTATAAGCGTGGTAGATGAAAATGGGAATAGGTTGTAAAAATGCATTATTTCATTTGTACTTCCAAAGCAGAAGCTATAGCAAGGACAATGATAGTTTATGATGACAAATTGTCCATGCCCTCTTCATTTTCACTATCTAAAATTTCATTTACAATCAGCATTCCCAAAGCCATTTTGTTTTAGAGCTGTTCTAACAGGTGAAATTACTTGATTGGTTAAACTTATGGAATTGGTAGAAATTAATTCCAGCACAGATCTGACCTTCCAATCCAGCATGTCCCTTTATTCATATAATCAACCAAATATACCTTGGATTAAAAGCATACTATGCACAAAAGCATTATTTTGTCTTTTATGGTAGGATTCATTCGCTGGTTTGACTTTGTATGACATTCTTTTTCTGATAAAGTACAGCAAGTATATGATCTAAATGAATTTTGTTCATGTGTGACTATTTCACTCACTCATTATAATAGAAGTATAAAAATTGGATTAAACTTTTTCAGTAATCAATTAGAATGTGATTTACCCCTAAATGGAGGTTTTAAGTTTATTTGTTTTTCAATGTGAATGAAATTAGACCAAAATTATTATAATTATTTATAATTATTTCAACTTAATCAATCTTTCATAAGGATCACAGATCGTAAACTTTTTGATGTACTTCATCATATTTATTGTTGTCTTCAGGATGTGGTGGCTTGACTAATCCAGACAATGGTCAAGTTGTTGTAACAAATAATGGTCAAACAGCTGTTTATTCCTGTAATAACGGGTATATACTGAGTGCTAGTGGTATCAGAACATGTCTGTCTAGTAACATTTGGAGTGGACTTCCACCATTTTGTCAGCTTGTTGGTATGTTGTCTGTAAGATTTTAATTTAATTCAACTGTCTTAATTGTACTTCAGTAAGATCAGTAAGCTTCAATTAAGAACTATTTCCACAAAATCATGAAAATTCTATGTAGGATGCTGCTGTATGTTTAAGTTAGGCTTATTTACTTCCATGCTGTCAAATGATAACCTGAGTTTGATGTATTTTTGTAGTCTGTTACCAGGAATGAAACAATTTTAATACATTCTAATGATATTGTTTGTAAGGCCAGCACTTCATAAGAATCAATTTTTAACACTTTAATGTTCTTATCCAGACTTGATACAGCATGGCTGTATCTACAGTTCTACTATCTTTGTTTAGAACCCTCCCTATTAAATCAATTTTATGGATAAATGGTTACAGCACTTGGAATATATCTATTTAGAAGTTACCATTGTCTAACATTGATAAACGTGTATGGTTATAACATTATGTAGCATGTGGAGCTCTAAATAACCCTATAAATGGAAGAGTTGAATACACAGACACATCATTTGGTAGTACAGCTACCTACACATGTACCACAGATGGTTATCTCCTGAATGGTCTACAGTCTCGTTTGTGTGGTGGGGATGGGTTGTGGACAGGAAATCCTCCCACGTGTGATCTTGTTGGTATGTTGTGTATTGTTTAATGTTGTTCAATTTGTTCTGATTTATCTATGTTGCCATTGTCTGACAAAATCTCCATTCTAGTAAAGTGTGCATTGATTTATTTCACAATTTTGGTGATCAACTTGTTATTTAACTCTGGTTTGTACAGACTATGAATTAAAGGTAAGGATTGTTAGACTTATCACCATTGTAACATTGTAATAGTATTGTATCTGGTATAAATGTTACTTTTTCATTTACCTCTCTACACTGTTGAGGACATGAAGACCTGTTTGATTTATATTTCTGATTTAGTTATTTTTCAATATGTAAAATGCTCTACATGCCTATAACTTGGGGTCTTGGTTGAAGACCGTTGTAAACTTAAATTTTTGTACATTACCATTGCCAATATATTAATATTTTCTCCTTAGTATTTGCAAATTATTCTATTTTTAGTTTGGAGTATGTCTTCAAATATGTTCATGTTTTCAGAATCTTTGTGTTATGCTTTATATGTTCTTAATTAATTAGATAATGGCTTGTATTTACTGTTAAATGATTTGTCAGATTGTGGTCAGTTATTACCAGTAACCAATGGTAACCTTCAGTTGACTGGTACAACATTTGGACAGACTGGTACCTTTTCTTGCAACACAGACTACATACTACAAGGATCACGTGTACTTACATGTCTGGTTTCTGGTTGGAGTGATACTCCACCCACTTGTATACCCTCAGGTAAGATTGTTCAGTGTATAAGAAGTCAACTTAAAATAAAATTGAAGCTCAATTACTCTGTGTCTATGTTTGAGGGAGAGGACTTTACAGAAGTGAATATTGGCTGGTGATAATGAGTCATTCTGAATAAATACATTAATATTTATCATGAATATATTATCATTTGATTGATTGGTCTGTGTAGAAAAAAGCCATGAAAATATAGTTGAGTGTGTGTCCACAACATGGTGAAAGACAATTAGTTTTGATCCTCACTTGGTCATATTAGTATTGAATTTGCACATTGTTTTGATAAAATTAAGTCCCTGTAGGTGACTTTCTATGACTGTTGTCTTTGATTTACTGTTCCTGTTTTGTTGATGTTATGTCTGATGAGATTGTTGGTAAATATGATGAATTGTGATGGAGGACAACTCTTGTTACATTAGCACCTTTGCTTGTATATTGTAGGTAACTGTGGACCATTAGAAAATCCAGCCAATGGTTATGTGACTCTATCCGCTGGTTCACTGTTAGGATCTGTCGCTACGTATGCTTGCTATACTGGATACAGATTAATGGGGACTAATTCACGGACTTGTCTGGCAAACAATGAATGGAGTGGTTCTCCACTGACCTGTATTCTTATTGGTTTGTGTTCTGTCTTTGATGATTTCATATTTCCACATTTAAAAGCTGCTTATGTGTCTGTTACACCTTTTGACCTGTCTTGGTTAAATAATATGCAAAGCACAGGAATTTATACAATTTTTGAATGTTCAGGGTATCTACCATTCATGATAATGAAATTTTGGTAAACATTTGACTTGGAACACAAAAGATCAGTACAATTGGCTCGGGACCAGTGATCAGATGGTCACTGGTTTAAATGATTCTTTTATTATTTATATATTAAACAGAAACTTGGATTCTTTACGGAGTTTCTGCTGGATTCATTGTTTACTAGTTTCTTGAAGATTCTTTTTAAATTTAACCATGTTTTGAAGTGGTATGTTCAGTATTGATATCCTATGCAGATTGTGGACAGCTGACAATCCCTGTTGGTGGTAGAATTGATTATATACTTGGTACAACATACAGTAAGACAGTCAATTATACATGTAATATTGGATATAATCTGTTTGGTCCGACATATGCAGTTTGTCAAGGTGACGGTACCTGGTCTGACACTCCTACTTGTAGAATAAAAGGTAAATATTTGCTATCAGTAATTTCAATAATACTAACTCTTTTGACTTAAGGATATTGAAATCCGTGGTTAGTGCGCTGGACATGTAACCCAGAGATCCGGGTTTGAATCTCGGGTGCGGCAGGTCATACCCTTGTATGAAAATTTGACAAAAATGTCCATTTCCCTCCATATGTGGAGAAGTTGCCGTCTTCTTGTGGAAGAGTAAGTTAGTACTGGTTAGAATACAGTCCAGGAAAACTGGTTAGGTGAACCAGTAACCATAACTGAAAAATTGTTGAAAAATGACGATAAACCCTGGTGACAATGAGTCACATAAAACAAAATAAGAATATTGAACCAAGATTTGATGCCATTGTGTTAAATTCATTTCTCGTACAAAACATGTAATGTTCAGTACTGAGTTGTGTCACATTGAATAAAGAGAATATTACCTACTTGTATGTCTTAAATGTTTAGATTGTGGTGATTTAGTAAACCCTGTCAATGGTAGAGTGGACACATTGGCTGGTACCACATTTGGTTCTACAGCTTCATATATCTGTAACACTGGATATTACATGCAGGGAGCCAGCAATCGACATTGTTTAGAAAATGGGATGTGGGACAATGCTGCACCAGTGTGCATAATAAAAGGTTTGTTATATATTAACTTCAAGGTATGAATATTAGATATGATTATGTGTACAGATCAGAGTATTTGTTTCATTAATTTCTTCTGTTCTGAAGCTCCACTCTAATGATTTAAAATCAAAGCATTTTTATATCATAAAATTTGGTAGTATGTTACGTTATTTGTGTTGTGGTGATGGAGAGTAGTGAAGCTGTTGTTTGTTTCTGCTTATTGTAAAAACATTGTGGATATAACAGAAGATGATAAACACATATTATACTGTTATACACATTCATGTAGTAGATCCATTTGTGTAGTTTAAAATTTTGAATTGTTATTTTATGGTACTTATGATACTTCTTTGCTTATTGAATTTACACTACATGTTAATTATTTTAGACTGTGGATCACTTACTAATCCTCTGAATGGTGTTGTCAGTTTCTCATCTGGTACTACTTATGGACAGACAGCTACTTATGCATGTCATACAGGATTCAGTTTGTCTGGTACCCCAACTATACAATGTAGGGAAGATGGTGTATGGGCTGGTACCCCGCCTATCTGTGTTCCTATTGGTATGTACTACTTTCGTAGCATTATAAATGTCTGTATTTCTGGGATTTTGACATACGTTGGAAAAAAAATACAATTGTTGAAGCAGTTTCCCTTCTATTATATATGGGTGATATTTGATGTATGTGACAAACCCATTTGGTTTGATGTTTAGAGGCCTGATAGATTCCTTTAGATTGTTCTTTGGTACTACAAAATTTGTCATGGATATGTGAAGAAGATTTATTCCAATATTTATGAAACTTAATCTATAAAACATTAAAACATGATTATTAGAATACTGTGTTATGTTGCACCTAACTCATAAATTTTATAAGCCTGTGGAATATTTTTATTTATAGTAAGTTGTGGTTCTTATGTTCAGACACAACACGAAATAATTAGCAGCAGTTTAAAATAATTACCTATACAATATGTTGTAGCAAAAAGATTTGATTTTATTAGGCAGTCTATCTGAGCTGCTGTTATTTATATTCCATGAATCATTAATTGTACTATGTATTACCCCTATTTGGAGGTACTATCAATACTAAATGAAATTCAACTAGTTAAATCTTTCTTCAGCATGTGGATTACTGGCTAATCCTACTAATGGAAGAGTTATACTATCAAACGGGAGGGGTGTAGGATCTGTTGCTACATACAGATGTGATGTGAGCTATGCTCTCACTCCTGCAAATCTCAACAAAACTTGTCTGGAAGATGGAACTTGGAGTAACACTATCATGCCGTCTTGTACATATGTTGGTTAGTAGACAAATCTGTAGCTAACCTGTGTATTGTTAATTATGTACAGTTACTGATATTTGGACACATGTCCATTGTCAAACATTGCTTACTTTATGATACAGTATCCACATGCCGTAATCTCAAGTTTTACCATAGATGTAATGAAACTTTCATGTCCAGAGTTAAGGCTCTAGGTTCATTTTTGTTGTTCGGAACGAACCATAATGTAGCCAATTCTGAAGAATCATTGGGGGCCAATTTTACTACATACTGAAGAGCTTCCGTATCCTTCCGACTGAGAAAATAGAGTGAAAATATTTTCAATATTACACTTCAATGGCAATTTGCATTAAAGTCAAGAATCAGATGGCTATACATAATCGTAATTGAGTAATTTTATATTTTGTCTCGAGCTGTTGTATGTCTTTATTGGTCCTTTTCATATTTTGTTACAATAAAAATGTTTAGTGTAATAATCTTTAGGCTGAAGAACTCACTGGTCTTCACTTTTATCCATCAGGTGACTTAGTATAGCCTGACCGTATTGTCCTGTCCATAAATGTTACTTCATGATACTAATTATGACAATGTATTGATATAATAAACTTGTGCATTTTTACTTCTTGAATAACTGGAATTAAAGGATGTTAATTGCATTATTGTTTCCACAATTCCATTCATCTCTCCACCTATTTTATGGATGAATAAGTTGAAACTAAAAATGAAAACTTATCCTATTAGGAAACTGATTCATAAGATTTGTATGGACAAATTTACGAGCATTTAAGTTATTGCCCTTTATTTTGTAAAAAGTCTCATATATTTGTTCATCAGAAGTCATAACCTGATCATTAATGGGTGGAACTTCATGCAACTTGATTGTTAAGTTGACAGGATGTATAGGTTGACTGGTTGATAAGAGGTTAAATTTGACAGGATATTAAGGTTGACAGTTTCAACTCAAATATGGCTATTGTTGTAATTTGTTTTATTTGAGAATCATTTGATTTTAGGTCGTATCGTAAACTCATCAGTTGGTTGTTAAGGCTGTATAGCCAGGTTTTACTTTGTGTATGTTTCTGATGTATAATGTATGAAACCTGTTCTTACACAGTACTTCTACTTCAAACAGATTGTGGTGATTTGACTGCTCCACTGTTTGGAGATGTGGCTGTTGATTCATCCGGACATGTTGCTACATATACCTGTAACCTTGGTTACATGATATCAGGTGCACAAATTAGAAGATGTGAGGATAACGAATGGTTGGGTTCTACCCCTATATGCATTGTGACAGGTGAGTGAGGCTGTTAGCAAGGTTACATGATTGACTTTGTTGAAAGTCAAAATAATTTCACTAAAGCGGTTTGATGTCATTCCTAAATGTTACTGATATCTGGGACCATACATAACAAGTAAAATCCCTAATCCTAAACTTGTATTTTGCAGATTGTGGTGGACTGACTCACCCAGATCATGGTAAAGTTAGTAAACCAGCCAATAGCAGATTTGGTACTGAAGCTATCTATGAATGTGATACTGGGTATTCTTTGAATGGATATTATAAACGAACATGTCAGTCCAATGGTTCATGGTCTGGAGAAGATGTTACCTGTAAATCTTCAAGTATGTTTTGCACCCTACAGGAAGTCCTTGTATTTTGTTTCACACTCCTGTTCAATAATGGCAGACATACCGGTTTTGTCAGGTTTTTATTATCATTAACATTCTTCCAAATTAGTGTCCAAGACAAAACCATATCATATCATATGTTTACTTCAAGCTACAAACATAGGTACACTATAACCTTTGAACTGAGAGTAATGTAGAGTAGAAATATGAACATGCACAGTTTGCCTTTATTCTCTGATTTATTTGGCCTTCATTTCTGTTTCAGATGACTATGCGCTTGCTATTGGTCTCGGTGTCGGCATCTCTGGATTTATCATACTTATCATAATAATTGTTTTGATAATATTTATACTGCACAGGCGTGAAAGACATATTCCTCGCAAACGAAAGCCTAGGTATGTATTTTTACAAATTAGGCCAAAAATACCATGTTTCCTGCAACATCCCCATAAATAAAGGGTCAGTAGTACAACAAAAAATTTCAAATTACCTCTTTGTTTAGTTTGGAGATATTGTGGACCATACTGAAAATAAAATTAAACGAAGTTTGTTATCTACACAAAATAAAGTTTTTATTATTATTATTATTATTATCATTATTATAGTTCATGTGTAAATAAAATTGTTAGCAAGAAAGATTGTCCATGACCAAATAAAATGTGTTGGTTGAGACTGTGGAAAGAACATTTCATTTTATGCCTAAGTTTATATTTGTGTAAGAATGAATAGATCCACTTCTATTTGTAGCTTGACGTTATGTAGTTTTAAGGTGACTAAATATAATGTGAAACGTATCAAACCTAACTTTTAATCAACAAGATCAATAAAACCTTTAATGAAGGACTCATTTGATATCTTTTGAAATAAAGTTTAACCTACCACTTCTATTATTATCAGACTTATTGCTAAGAATGGTAACTCCACGAGGTTTTTTTATTATTATCAGACTTATTGCTAAGAATGGTAACTCCACAAGGTTTTTTTATTATTATCAGACTTATTGCTAAGAATGGTAACTCCACGAGGTTTTTTTATTATTATCAGACTTATTGCTAAGAATGGTAACTCCACAAGGTTTTTTTATTATTATCAGACTTATTGCTAAGAATGGTAACTCCACGAGGTTTTTTTATTATTATCAGACTTATTGCTAAGAATGGTAACTCCACGAGGTTTTTAAATCTGCTTAACCTTGATAATGTATTTTTGTTTTTTTCTAGTCGCCCAGAGGTAATCGTCACTAGGTCTAACTGGATTCCAACGTTTCCAAGAACAACAAACACCAGATCAGCCATATATTTACCTCATTATAGTAGCGGTGCCTTCAAGGATAACCAGAGCGAAGTTACTGAACACCAAGCTACGTGGAAATCCAGGAAAGCTGATTACGGTATTTTTTATAATTTTTTATTTCAGAAACCAATCTATTAGGAATAGTTCACATAAAAGAATTTAATTTTCCTTAATATGAATAAAATTGTAAGGTGAAGATGACAACCATAGGTTACGTACGTCACAATTAGAAATTTACCATCTATTTAATGTGGAGACTTAATTAAACTAGATGAATGCAGGAATACATCAATATTAACACCAATATGGCAACCCTAAAATGGTCCTAATGTTGAGGTAGTGTCGATCATTAACTGGTTGAAAAATGTACAAAATAATGAAAACTGGCCAGCAAAAGTAAGTGCTAGTAATACTGAGGTGGTTTTTCTGTACTTTTATCTAGTGCTATGTGAAAAAAACCATATATATGACATTATCAAATGATACCAATATTTTTAGCAGTATCGTTGCTCAGTTAACCTAATAGGATTATATGCACCATACTGTAAATTCTATATATATATATATATATATATACTTGGCAGAGGGAGATTTGGTAGTAAGAAAATGATTATTTCAGTACCACTGCTAATATTTATGTTTTAAATAGGTGTATCTGATATTACAACTGGGATATTTGCCATTTTTCTTGTCCAAAAACTTAAGATTGTTGATTTCAATTGCTTTGTTATGTATTGTTTCAGACAACCCCATGTTTTATACTATGAATATGCCCAGGGATGAACAAGTAAGTCCTTGTTTACGAGTTAACATTATGATTTCCTTGCAAGTTTATTCATTTTATGACATATATATTATTTTTATTACATTTTTTTTCTGTTGAAATATCATTTCAATTAACAAGTTTCTTGACTGAATATTTTCACTAGATCGGAGGTTTGGCATCCATCTTGTTCTAGTGATAGCGGGCATTATGAGTACCCTTTACCAGCACTTGGTGATTTTATTATCCATGATAGGATTAAAACATAATTGTCACATATGATAAACTCATGCTCAGTGTTTATTACTGTAGGATTCAGGTCTAGGTCATAGTTCACACTTTAACTCCATTCTCTTTATTTCACTTCATTCTTTTTTTTGGCTCACTGGGACAGAAGGTTCAGGGTTGAGCTATTAGTATTGGAAGGGAGATGTTCTTGTAGCAACCAAAGGGGGTTGTCATGTATATCACATGTAACCCATATACTATAGTAGTGACACAACTTTGACAATTATTATAACAGTTGGCCCTTTTTAGGGTTCACCAGAGCCACAAATAGAATAATCTTTAGAACATCTTGTTCTCATAAACCAATGGAAGTATCATCACTAAACTTGGTTTGTATCATCCTTAGATAGTCCTCTGAAGTGTGCTCAAATAAATTTGGTCTACCCCTTTTATTTCCATTACTTCTCATGAATCAATGGATGGATCATTATCATACTTGATCTTGTAACTTGATTTTGCATCTTTTTTCAGTATGCATTCTACCCACGCTGATGAAGATCTCTTGTACAAGGTCATCTTGGTATTACAAGGATGGGAATTTTATTGACTATACTGTTTATTTGATGATATTTATGCAGATGTTTCAAAGAAGTGTGCATGTTTTCTGCTATGTGACTGATTGCTCTTGTTTAATTGAATCTATTCAGATCTTTGTAGTTTCATTTTCTGTGTTAAATGTGCTGTGATTTATTTAATTCTAGATTTCTATTTTTTCCCTCAAAGTGTCTGTATAAATCATTAAACAAGGCTGTATGAATAAATTTCATATACATATAAGACATTGTGTTTTATTTTCATATTGTACCCATTCATAAATCGTATATGTTGTTGAAAAATTGCCAGAGAGTTGATTGATATTTTTTGTTATGTGACATAAATGTTGCTTTATTATACTGGACATATCATGGCAATTTTTATTCTTAGTTGGACAATTTTAAAAATGTACACATTTTTACAAAGACATAGGTTACCTACTGGTAATGGAGACCTATTTTGACATATAACTCAATGTGTTATCCACTGATTCTGTGGTAATCACCCTGAAAGTATATAAAAAATAAAACACTCCCACAGTGATAACATTAATAACTCTATAATAATCATCAAAAATTGGCAACAATTACAATTGAAATACAGGCAGTTATTGCTCTTTGAACATGTGAAAACTTGCCTTTAAGGGGACATATCTTCAATGGGCTCTGTACCTGTTTGTCATGTAAGTAGTGTTGTAATATATACTTTAAATATCTGCCTTAAATTTCTGATTTAAGTCTGCTTAAAATAAATAATATACTGTCAAGTATCTACATATTGAATATTCCTTACTACACTTGACTGGCCAGCATTAAAGGCTGTACGTTGCAATAGTTAATTTGATAATGATTGGCTAATATTCATTTTACATTCCTTATTGGAATATTCATACCAAATGGCATCCAACATGCCTGATCTATCCACATGTTAATCACCATGTTAAACATTTACTGCTCTTGCTAACCAATATACAAACTTCTACATGGTAGTGTCCCTTTTGATTGCAAAGAGACCCATACCTTCACATTTAATTATTTATTATTGATTTAGGTTTTTAGTTTCGAAAATTACAATCTCTAACCATTCATTATTTCATGACATCCTTCATCAAAATTTTATAACTCTCTTCAGAGCTTATATTTAGCTCAATTATTACATTCCTAAATCTTCAGAAAATCTGTTGGATAAACAACTGTTCAATATTATTGGTCCAAATTTACTGGATCCTCTGGCACTGTTTGTATCTCACAACATGATGAAGTGTCAAGCAGTTTAGTGCAGCATTAAGTATGGGTGTGACACCTTGAAGATCCATATAAGCCTGTGTTTGTCTATATGTCATCATTGAAAATTTAAAACTACACTTGCAAAGAAAGCAGTAATGATTGTTTGATTATATCCAGATATTTAAACTGATACAAGCCAGTTATTGAAAGAATTCAGCAGAGCATGTATATGGAAGGAAGACTTTACATTTTATACCATGTAATTATTCTGATGTCGTTCTATTTACATATTTTTACGGCTTTCATTGCATACAATGTTATGGATATTACAATGTTATGGATATTGCAATGTTATAGATATTACAATGTTATAGATATTACAATGTTATGGATATTACAGCGTTGTAGATATTACAATGTTATGGATATTACAATGTTATAGATATTTCACTGAGACACTTAGTGTAGCTTTACTACATTTTGAAATACAAGCTGTACTTACATGCAATATACATCATGATGCACCTCTTACATACAACGATACATCTGGGAAGTGTTGTTCAAATGCAGCGGCTATGTTGCCTAGCTCTACTAAAGCCGGCCAACAAAAATACACATTTTGGCTGAACCACACCTTGAGAAAATGACTGCAGGTATAGCGTTGTTTCAGGACGGTAGCAAGTTGCCACATTGAGCTTGGTGTTTTGTTGAATAATACATGTAGAGTCGTCACTTGTTATCTAGACTCCTTTTATATCGATCATCCGTTATCTCGACAAGACTCGTTAGGTCCAAAAATTAGTCCTTCTTTATCTATAATAAAAATATTTATGTTGACCTTCTTACCACGACAATTCCAATATGTCAACTGGAAAATCTAAGTCCCAAACTTCTGAACCCCAAACACCTGTCAAACAATCCAGAGGAGGGCGCGGTATCCAACCCAGGAAGATATCTGGATTGACTGCTGAGAACTTTAAATAGAGAAGGATCTGGTGCCCAATCCGGGTACAATTTACACTGTGTTCAATTTTAGTTGTTTTTAATCATCCAACGAGGATAATAGCTACAAGAGACTGACACCCTGATCTAGAAAACCAGATCTGCCGTCAGACTTTAGCTGTCTTTTTTTACCAGGTTTTCATTAGTGACAGACCTTCCCGTTAGCTTGATAAAATAATCGTTGTGCGATGTACGCCGAAGCTGTGGTCTATTTACGAATGGGCTAAGTATAAGCTGAATGAATTAGCCTTAACAATCAGATAGTACAATTCCAGAATAATGAATTCGGTTTCTTTGTGTAGCAATTTCTTAGAAATTTACATGCAAATTATTATCTCATACACAAACATATAACAATATAAAGAAAACACCAGTAGACATGCTGTCACATTTTATTCAATTGTAACTATATTTTTATTTTTATTGAGCCTCCATTGTCTGGAGAGATTACAAAATTTACACTATGTTTGCCTAGGAACAGCCTAGGAAATAAGCACTGAACATTCCTTGGCTATTCCCGAAAAGAAAGTAGGCAAAAACGTCACATTTTATTCGATTATATTTTATGGATGCCTGTTAACAATATCGTTCTGTATGTTCAATAGTATTAAATTACATGTACATCTATAAAGTAATTACCATGAGAAAGGAAGTATGTGTATCACGATATCAACACGGTACAATTATTATTGGAATATCTTTAAATTGTCAAAACAGCATATCAATATTTATTATTTTCGAACATTTTCTCTTGGTACATTTTCAACACGATATGAGCATTAATGTGTAAAATGATAACCCAATGTAGTTTAGATAAATCCCTTTTGATGTTGTTTACTTATTTCCTACTTAAGAAGTTCTCAGTTAATAGCTTGTCAACTTTTGTACAAACATGTCAAAATCAAATCCCCAAATTTTAGCACCTTCACTTATTATAGTTTGATTAATGCAAATATCCTGTTTCCTTAGTCCCTTTGATCTATCCAAGCCATTCTGATTAAGTGATTAAAAATAATTTACAAGTCTGCACTTAATGCAATATTGTTGTCAAAACATTTAGTTTATTTAGCTTCAATTTGATATTTTAATATATATATATATATATATATATATATATATATATATATATATATATATATATATATTTTATTTATTTATACATACTTAGTTGGAATAAATTTATTCAGGTGCTCGCTAATTAATTTATGTGTCATTCATTCAATATTCTTCTATCATCATAAGTGAAAGTAAAGGAAATATAAACTCTATATTAGAATTTGTGTTTAATCAACTTCAATGAGGATACTGGCACAGCAACGTGCATGCGCATACTGATAGGCTACCGCCCTGTCTGCGACCCTCGGCCACAAATACTTCAACATTGTTTACGAATTCGATCCGTAGGCCTATGGTCCTTGTTTTGAGGTATGACCACCCTAATAGGCACTATTCAGAATCCTTATGATCTATTGTTTTCTGTTTGTGTGTTGTATGAGACAACAAAATACGAAAAATTAAAAAAATCACCGTCCCATTTCTGTTTTATTGATACTTGAAGTAGCTGACCCCCCATGTGATTTGGTGCCCTCAAATTGAACATGACCTTAGTATATAAATACATATTTTTTCACAAAAATAAGCAATACTTAGCAGGTTTCTTATCATTTTCTTACTTGATGATAATCACATCAAATAATTCATAAAGAAAAAATCAACAAAATATATTAACATAGAAAATATTTTAAAAAATGTAAACCTACCCACCTCTTGGAAATGACGATTTTTTAATGTCGAGGACTAAAAATCAAATTTTTTCAAAGTCAGTTTTCTGAGGAATCATAACATGTGCATGGCCAAATCATACATCCTTAAAAGTTTCCTTAAACTCTAAGGAACAAAATATGTAAAATACAGAAACTTTCACCGTGCAATATTTAAGATATTAACAAAGAAATACAAGCATGTATGAAAAAATTTAGTCATTTTTTCCCTTAAAATTCGTGTTAACTTACAAACTGGGAGTGATTATCCAGACTTTATACAATGGAGTGAGTTTTTTCTCTTTCATTACAATAAGCAGTATTACAGTTACTTAAACATAGGAATTTGATAAAAAATATCTTGCTGGGAAAGACAAAAAACATAACAATGGTGGTATATTAAAAGTTACTATTCCTCATTTCTTGTTCAAAAGCATCAACAGCTGCTTTCTTCACTGACTGCTCTGCAACAGCTTCCACAAATCTCCCTACCCGCTGTTCAATATTCTGTATGTTTTTCTTAGGTATGGGCTGGATGTTTAGAGTAGACAGAAGAATGCTCATCTTTCCTGATCCACCAACACCATCAATCATAGCTAAAATACACAAATAAATCTCAATCTTGATTTCATTTGGGAACATGTATTTCTGCAACTTCTAACATTACATTAGAGACTTATTACTTGGAAATTATCATAATATACATGACAAGCAACATGTGAAAATCAGACATTGTAAAAGTAACTTTAACAATTATGTTTCAGTGGGCGACATTTACAGTAGCCCGAGGCTATAACCCCCCCCCCCACCATCCAGCTATTAGAAATTCCCACTCTGTGGCCTGATGGGCTATCATAAATCTGTCTACCATAATCTTAGAATCCAAAACAAGTTGTGTGAGAAATTTACTACATCACTGGGGGAAAAGCTAAGAGTAACTCTACATAAGAGTAACAGTACATTCGTTATTGGAAATTAACAAGTCAAATAAAATTTGGAGAAATTCGGTATCCAGTCGAAACAAATGTTTGGCAGATGAATGCTTTTGGGATTGTTTACTACATCTGACGATAGATATCTACCGAAAATTTGTTTGTCATGACATTTGATGACTTTTCTAATTAATACAAAGAAACTTCTTGAATACAGTAAAACAATGTTATAATTAGTTTTTTTTTCTTAATATTTAAAGTAAATGGTAGAAAATGTCTTTCGTAAACTTATTTTCATTTATTTTTGAGTACTTTTTCTTATGAGCTATTACAAAACAGCTTGGCTATCAAAATTTGGGCGACCATAGCCCTATTGGCTATCATGTTCAAAAAGTTAATGTCACATGATGTTTCAATCAGTTGTCATGCTTTTCCAGCTTAAACCAAAACTATGACAGAAATATACGGACTTCACCAGCTCTTTTATTATCATTGTTATTCAATACATACAAGTAAATGTTAATGTGGAGATCCAGGTTAGACTTAGAGAGATGCTTCAGCCATTATATGAAGTTGAATCATGAAACAGAATGGTCAGTAACAGCATTAGGATAAATACACACAGGACAAAATACTACCAATTTAAGATATAAAAGCAATAAAAAGAACATACCAACACCAAGTTTCGCGTTTGCTGCCAAACAGGCATACCCCTCTGTTTTATCCTGTGTGTTTTTTCGTACGGAATCCTATTAATTTCTCCGCAGTCAACATTTTGACAACTTACATACATCTTACATACAAAAAAAACACCAAGATCTTTGCGCAACTCCCCAACCACACTGTCGATAGTCAAAGGCACAGGTCCGAGTCTACACTTCTTACAAAATTTTAAATTGTCCAAAAGAAAACCAAGCTCAACTACTCTCCTACCAACCCTCCACCCATCGTGACTCGCAGTCTTGGGAATATCCAAATGATAATCTGATGTGTAGCGGGAGTTTTTACATGAACTATCATCACAAAGGCTCGATACACCGGCATAATAATGTTCAAACACAATATTTCGAGACTGTTTCATTCCATCCTTCGAAGTTTTTTCTTTCGAAAATCGACCGCGTTAATCGCGATATCTATGCGCCTTAACAACGTTTGACATCATAATCGGGGAACCAATAGCCTGAATAGGTATTTACGGTAATCTCCCAATTTGGACCGAATGGTGCCGAACATAGACGGATAATGACGACATCTCACGACATTACTGATCGGGCATTAGGGAGGTCAATCCTTTAATACGATATACTCGAGAGGCTTTGAAATAATATATTATATTGTTAGTCAACATTCTTGACATGTTTAGTAGGACCGTAAAGTACGCTGTTATGGCTGTCCAGATAGCAGTTTACAAGTCCTATCGCACTTGTTCACAAATGCACACGAGATATGCGATTAATGTCATAGTTTCCATTGAAGCATTAGGCGACTTGCATGACACCAAACAAAGATAACGTGTGATACCGGATTTTATTGACAATACGTTCGATGTTTACTCATACTTACGAAAAGATGTTCGAAATTATGTCGCCTGTACGGATCAAAAGCTTTCACAAAAAATGTTTTGTGTCGGTTGTGATGCTATGTTTTCTGAGTTTAATTATTTTTAAAGTAACGGATTGGAAGATTTACTCGAATAGGAATATTCTTCCAGTGCTTACTAACATCTGGTCGTTCAGTGACCCAAGCCTTGCAGTGACTTTGATGAGCAAATATCAGACAAAAGATGGACACTTTCAACCAGTGTCCAATGGAAATAAGACTTATGTGTATTCGGCCTACCTGGAGGAAAGGTGAGAATTGTTTTCAATCTTTGACTAGAACCAGGTAAATATTGATTAGTGCGGTTAATATTTCATTAGTCTTCTGTGTTAAAATACATGTATTCATAAATAGATAGATTGTTAACGGTGAGCTCACTTTGAAAAAATAATTTACAGCGTAACATTAAAAATGTTCTCGACATTCTTCAATAATGTCATATCGATAGTTCCCCTCTCCGCGCATCATGAAAGAGATTTTTCGTCAATTTCACTTATTTATTCATACAAACTGTGTTTATGCAAACGGTTGTTATACACTGTCTCTTTTTTATTAAGGTTATAATGCGCGTTTTTGATTACCATCAGCTTCATATCCTCTAGTAAATCGCCAATTTAACTATATTCATGTAGATTATGTAGTTGGTCTTCTGGACTGCATGCCGTGTGCTCCCAGACAACATTTGAAAGCACTAACTGTTTTTTCATGAATTTTATATCATTTTTTAATTTGACCATGAAATTCATAAATAAGTACAGCTCGAAGCATTAAGTTGTATTGATCTATATCACCGAGATAATAAAAAAACATATAAGTCAATTTGCTCTCTGACATATATACAGAATCAGTGTTACTTAATTACTTAATTCACTCATTGGAGAGAATTCTTTAATGTTTTAATAAGTGCTTTGATTTCATTATTGATTGTCAATACTCCTGCAAAATTTCAAGAACGCGCATGATATTTTTGTTTAATCGATTAAAATCCATGTTTAGTGTATGTAAAAAACATGGCTACGATATCATGAACCTTACGGTAACGTACAACATAATATCCATACACCGGTTTTGTAGTAAGCATTATCAAGTACACACGTATCGATCGATATGATATTTTGTTTTTATGTGACTTATTGTCACTGGGGTTTAACGCCGTCTTTCAACAATTTTTCAGTTGAGTACGGCGACCGGTTCACCAAACCAGTTTTCCCGGACCGTATGCTAACCAGTACTAACTTACCCTTCTACAAGGAACCGGCAACTTCTCCACATATGGAGGAAAATCGACATGTTTGTCAAATTATCGTTGAAGGGTATGATCTGCCGCGACCGGGCGATCGATATGAAAGTTAATTCACATTGAAACTAGTCATCATTGAAGGAATGATTTTTCTTCATTAATATTGATAATTATCTCTTAAATGCTTTGACTGTATAGAGTAAAACCTTAAATAACGACCACCTCGATATTACGACCACCTTGTTAAAACGACCACTTATTTCTGGACCGGCTCCTTATAACTCCTCCATACCTTAACTTGACAATAACACCAATTCATTAGAACGACCGATTTTCGGGTCACGGAAGAGGTCTCATCGAGGTTTTGCTGTATTTGTATGTAAAATACATGATGTGACTCGTATTAAACATGGCAACTCACTAAAATATCACATTTAAACGCCTGGAAAACGTGATTATTTCAAAAATTAATGAAAAGCATTGGTAACATAGTGGTGAATGTTACTGTTACAAAATCACATACTTAGAGCCTAACTGTACGCTTTCAGACGCTGTCATTCTTTAAAATGTTATACAATTACTAGTTTGGTTATATAAAAATCAACATCCTTGTTTGAAGGTTTGAACGTTTAATATATATCTTCTGACTAGCTGAATACATACGTGTTATACATGCAAAGTTAACCTTCAAACAGAAAAATACCGACGACACTTTGAAGTTGGTATCTGTTTTCTGTTGTTATGGCGGTGATATTTACCCCCAAACTAATTCGGGTCTTCTAAATATCAGGAATTTTGGAAAACTATTTGAAAAATCTGTATCAATAATTTCAAATCATATCAAATGCCTGCGGAAATCATTTTTGATGATGTCAATGTATCCTCAAATATTCATGTACGCAGCAACTCGAGGGCAAAAGTAATCTTCTTATGTGAATAATACACATTAGCTTTTTTGTTGATATCGGCAAGTATACGCCAAATGTTGTGGTTGTTGAAGTTTATGGCCTGGCTACCCCTATCAGTCCACCAATGGAAATCTGTCGCAAACTTTGGGGCTAGAATTTGCAATACCCCAGAGTCAATGATCAATAAACGAGTAGCACTTGGGATAATAGCAATTCTTGTAATGGTTGTAAAAGCTGGACTGATGCTGTAAACGTATGTTACAAAATGTATGTGATCTGGTAAAGGTCGAAATAATTAGAGAAATAATTATGTTGTTTCACTTTATTTTGTGAATTGAAATTTGCACAAGGTATTGGGCTACAATACATCGAATAGCACTGACTCCTGAGTTTTTCTATAGTCTAAAATAACAAAGAATGAACATGGGTTTTCCTCCGAACTATAATATGGTATGTTTTACGAAGTCAACAATGCTGCATTTTAAACGTTAAGTGTATGAAGATATGCTTGATAAAATGTGTAAGATAGACTAATTAATCACAATTTAAACAATCAAAATAATTCAAACATTATCTTAATCGAAAACGACGATAAACGTTTTCTAACCAACATTTCATTTCATTCCATTGAACGAAGATGCGTAACATTTCAAAGGTCAAAATCATTTAAATAAATAAATGCAATTAAAATCCGATAAATAACAACATCTACATCACACTAATTATCTCGTTAAATTTAAACGTTAAAATTCGACTGAGTTTGTTCAGTTAAGCTTTTGCATTGTAAAACAATACAAAATCAGACACAATGATACAAACTTTGTACGGTTGTGTCTTAATACATGTATTACATATAATACATATACAATTTACAATGTAAACTTGGCAAAATGTCCAATGCATAAAATACCACAGTTTAATTTGCACAAACCTAAAAACGACTAAAATTTCAAAATTTCAAAGGTAATTCAAAACTCAAAGAAGTGTAATGATGAAGAAAAATGAAGTTTTTTTTACTAAAGATACAGTTATTCCTATTTGTGGCAAAACTTGTCATGATATTTTAGCAAGTTGAAATAACATTTTTGTAAGCATATTTTAATTTATGGTTATATGATCTTTGGATATATAAAATATGTTTTTATAATTATCTTTTTTACTTTAAGTATTATCTTTTACTTTAAACTCTCTTTTTATTAAAGAATCTGTTGCAAATAAGTATCCACTGTGGATTTACGGTAGAGCTATGAACGTGTATTTTTGTTTTTCTTGAAACAAACCGTAAATAGTGTTGTTGTCTAATTCGTTTAATATGGATGTTACATCCCTTTTCATATCTGCGTTTTCTCATAAGGGATCATGAGTACCTTATTTCATTTTCTTTATTTGTGTTTTCCAGCAAGAGTTGTATTTGCAGAATAAACTAAGAACTCAACTTTAGTCCGGCTTGTCACACACAAACCTTCGTTTCCCTGGCAAAATCAGTATCTGGTATATCTGTCTTCATTTTAAGTCTCTCTGTTTTTTTCCGGACTTTCTGTTCCCTCGTTACAATTATTTTTTTTCTGGCTCTTCCACTCTTCCGCCTCTTTGAAGGTATTTCTTAATACCGTTGTATATCTTTTGCTCCAATTACTGGGTATGGATAAATTCTTTTTCAGTATTTTTTTTACTGTAGTGATCAAGTAAGAATGCATTTAGTTGGCTAATTAAATAACTTGTATGAGTACGAACGAATCATTGGCATGTTGCGGTCGTCCCATCAAATAAAGTAATGTCATGCAACGAATACAAATTAATGTATGTTTTAGCCATAGGATCAGTCATTGTCCGTCATCCGCAGTCTACACTTTGAGGTTGTTAACACTCTAGAAGTCAGAGTTATGATTGGATTTTCACATAACTTTTTCAGAATGTTTGTCTTAATAATATTTTGGTCATGTTTGAACATGGGTCATATTGGGTCATAAACTTGGTCACCGGGTCAAATAATTGGAAACCTTTTATAATATCTTAGATTAGTTACACAATGTAACATAATTCAAAACATCTACATTTTTCAAGTTGACTGGGAGATTATATATTTCTTCTGACAAAATGATTGCGAAAAGTTCTCTATTCTCACAGAACAGGTAGTTTAAAACGTAAAGGTATATTTCATATTACACAATTCATTTAAAAGTGTTATTGTTTGTCATAAAGTTTATCTGACGACTTGAACTGAATTTCTGTTTCTTTGCTATTCTGTATGCAATCTATTGAAACTTTTCATACTCATTTCTGTTAATAATTCACGAGAATTTAGAAAGTGTGGGACATAATTCCACTCCTTCCTTACCACTTCTACTTCCTTGTAGCCTAGATAGATAGTTTTCCCGCCATTTCCTATGCATGTCGGCATTTAACAGACCTATTTTCCAACAGATGATATAATCGCCCTTAAAGGTTCTCTCACCTCATTACCTTATTACGATTACTAAAAGTGATCTCTCCGTAATTTCTTATCACTTCCGTAAAACAAACTAAACTTTAGAGAGAACATTTCAGTTGTACGATAAAAGCAAATCACTAGTCCGTAGATAAATGACAACAGATGAGTATACATGCTTATTCATACAAACGATGCATTAATTCAACATATTTGTAACCACAAAACACAATAACGTACATTAAGATATACATTGCATTTACTTGCCACCATCAAATCAAAAGTCTTCAGTATAAAATTTGACGAAACGTATTGCAGTGGATTGTCGTACCTTCAGCAGGTAACTGGCGATTTGTTGCAATACATTTTGTGTAAAATCTGATGGATGGTGACTGTTTGATAAAGATCATTTTGTTATGGAGGAGAAATGTTATAGAAGTGACAAGCAAATAGTAATATTTCTGATGTTGATTTCCGTATCTTAATTACTGATTATCCATTTCTTAATTCTCATTTTTATTTTCGCCATCTAATCTACTCTCGCGACAAGGGAACAGCACAAATTTAGTGCATTGTATTTCAATAAGATGTCAGAATAAATTGATTTAACATTTATAATAGTTATTATCTTGTCAGCCTATGTCATGAAATGATGATGTTTCTATAGCTAAAATGTTATCATTTGTTATCATAAATTACGCCATGAATTGTCTCCAGATATTCTCAATGCAAAGTTAGTTTACAGTAACTTCCGATTACGTACATAAAATTGACAACAAACGTATTAGGTATTTTTGCTGCTATTTCGTGGTTGTATAATTTGTTGATCATTTATTACATATGTCGATTTTTTTATTTTCAGTACAGAGAAGATCCGTGTTATTGGTATTACAGATAATCGCACTTCTTCTATTAATTGCGTATTCTGGTACATTAATATGAGGAAGATTAACTATTCTGCACTTGTAACTGGATTCATTGTCAAAATAAACGAAGGTCATAAGAGACAGTAAGTGAATGATAATCCTAAGGTACTCTGAGAATTTTAACTTATAATTGCTTTACTCAAGTATTCAAGGATGTTCTATTAAAACTGCCTCGTAATACCGCATTTCCCCGCATCTGAAGCAGACGACTTTTGAAAACATTGTGGCAAAAGAAGCTTATATAATGGCTTTTTTACCATTATGTTTACGGCTCTGTCAGAGAGAAATAATCCAATTTTCTTAAATAAATGGATGTCTTGTATATTTGCTTTGGATCTGGAAGAGTCCAAAGTATGAGGCAAAGGGTTAAATAGAATAAACTGAAAAATAAATCCATGCAGGAGTCCATCTTTTTCTCCTCATCTGGTTCGTTAGATACTTATAAACGGTGTAATTATCAGTTATGTACGTGGTTGACATGTAAGGAGCTCCCGGAGTACCAAGCTGTACTATCCCCATATAACGACAGCCACTACTTAATTTGCCACATGATGTGGACTTTGGGTATCATAGCATTCATTATTCTAATCGCTATATCCGACAGAACTCTAATCTACAACATCTGAATCCATGGATCTATCCTGGATTCTACCGACTGAGCTAACTAGACAGGTTCGTTATGATGCATGTACTGGTATTCAAATTACTTGTATCATGTAATATTCAGCACGTTTGTATCAAACATTCAAATAACAGATACCTTAAATAAGGATTTAAAGATACGGAAACGTTAAGATAGTCCATATCATACAAAACGTTTTTGCTTTACATGCAATAGACTTGACACTTATAACGTAATGTGCTGTTTTACACCATATGTTAATAACAATGACTTATTAGTGATAGTCCACTTTAGATGCTCTGACAGTAGAGTTCAATCCTCATTTTTTTCTGCCTCATATAAAATGCTATGTATGTATTTTCAGATACATTGCCTCTTATTTTATTTGTTATCTTCTTGGAAACGAAGTTCCTGACGCCGTATCCATTGTTGAAAATATCACTGACTTAGAGCCTACTAATATACTTCCGGTTCGTCGACCAGAAGTTTTAAAAGAGAAGCACAATTTCACTGTTTGCCTTTCTCCAATCCAGCAAGGTTATGGAAACACAAAAGGACTTATCGAATGGCTTGAAATTATTCAGCTGTTGGGTGTAACACGTGTTGCTGTGTACGTGCAAAATACGACAAACGATGTGATCTCAGTTTTAAAATCTTACGAGGCAAATACTTTGGTAAAGTTTTTACCGTGGGTTTTACCGGAAGAACTTTGCAACAACAACATGTCATTACATTATTGTGGTCAGTTAGCAGCATTAAACGACTGCATTCTTAGAAACAAAGGAAAAAGTCGTTATGTCGCGGCATTCGATCTTGATGAAATTATCATTCCTCAAGTCGCTGAAGACTTCACTTGGATGGATATGTTTAAAAGATTAACAAAGGAGAGTGTATACATTTTTAGAAATTCATTTTTCTTCCAATCGGAAGATGCTTTTAACACAAGCAGTCCTGGAATGGGTATGTTAAAGATAACGTCTCATCAATTGAAAGACGATTTTATTTTCGGTGCTACAGATCGATCAAAGTGGATTGTAGATACTGACATGGTTGCTACAATGGGTATTCATAGTGCATGGGCTATTAAAAGTGGGATTGAGTATACGGTTCCAACGGATCTAGGATTGTTACATCATTACAGAGAGCAAGGCATCAATTATCCTAAAGGTATTCAAGTGAAAAGAGAAAAACACCAAGCTGCTGTTAAATACCATAATAAACTGGAATCGCGAGTCGCGCATATGTACAAAAAACTAAAAATCAACTTCCCACCCGAATCTTAATACAGAAAATGCCGATACGAGTTCATTAAATAGATTTTGTAAATTGTATCATTTTAATAGCTGTATACAGAAAATGCCGATACTGCTAAATGATGAAAACCTTTTGCAATTCTGTACTGCTCTACTAAGATCATAATATCCTATAGTAGATAAGAATGTCTTTTTCTTTTCTGTTTTCTCTGAACTATAAATGATCTAAGTTGTTCATTGTGACAGAAATAATTTTTTATTCCAGCTCATTTGATGCCTAATTTTAATACAGCTTTTCTGACATCCCTGAAGCGTATAAGCCTTTATTTGTACTAAAATAACTAAAACTGTAAAGATTTTTTACTTCACATTCTTTCAGCAATAACTGCAAACTATTATTCATTGTAATAAATATCTTGTCACAACATTTTAAATTTGTGAGATTTGATAAATTTGGGCAGTTTCAAAGTTCAGGATTTTTTCACATAAATTCTATGTCAAAGTCTAGAATGGTTCGGTGCAATTCTACAAAAATGTTTTGTGATTGACCTGTAGTTGTTTATAATTGCCACAAAACCAGGTTTTCATTCTCCAGATGCTTACCCCATTGCTACCTTCAGTCATAGGATGGAAACATTTTGCTTAAGACATGCACAAGTTTGATTTTAATAGCTCATAGAGGCAAAATAAACAAAGGGCCATAATTCCTCCAAAAATTATCGAATCACAAAACCCGAACCACATGCCCTGTGGTACTTAGTGACAAAAGCTCACTCGAGAAATGTAGGAGTTGTGCTCAGAATATTACACGTGCAAAATAAACAAAGAGCAATATCTTCGCCAAAACTGGTCGAATTACAACCATGAATACATAAGCTTGGATACTTTGTAACAATAGTTCTGTGAACGTTTGGTTGAAGTCCCTTGAGAAATGTGGAAGAAGTTGCACACAGAATATTATATGAGCACAAAATAAACTAAGGGCCATAATTCCGCCTAAAATGATCGAATCACTAACCCCCAACGTTGTGCGCATGGGTACATGGCATGATGGTTATGTGAAAGTTTGGTCAAAATCTCTTGAGAAATGTAGAAGTTACACGCACTAAAACTATGGACGCCCGTCCGAACATTTCTTTCGGAAAATCTGGTTAATAAAGCATTCACTCATAAAAATTTCTCTCCATTTTTCAGCAATGCATGTTGATATTTGAGTATTTTTTATCCTTTTTCTACATTTTTTCTGTGGGATTTAACGTCGCACCAACTGCCAGGATCATCTGGCGACCTTCCAGCCTAAACGGTGGAGGATAACTCCAGACATTCACCTGGGTAGGGGGTCTCTAATGTCGAGTGGCTATGGTCTCTTACTTGCAATCACCAGCCACTCTCAGCTGTTTGAATCCTTCCAGGGGCCAAATTTCACATGTCACGCTAGCTGTCCAGCTAGCTTACGGAAGGTCGGTGGTTCTACCCAGGTTTAAGCTTGTGGTCTTCTTCCATTGGTAAAGCTGGAAAGTCGCCAAATGACTCCGACTGTCGGTGCTACATTAACCTTCAGTGAAAAAAACACGTGGGTAGAGCCACCGACCTTCCGTAAGCCTGCTGGACAGTTTCCTCACAGGATTTTTCTCGTACCGGGTTGGATTCGACTTAACGGCGTTAAGGGGCTAGTGATCACAAATCAGAGACTATAACCACTCGACCGCAGCGGCCCATGTCTACAAAATGTGTTGTAAAAATTGTAATAAATACACAACAAATTTATTATACTTTTTCATCTTTCCTATATACAATGTTTATGTATATAATTTGATAAATCTCTTTGAATATTCATATTCAGTGCAGTAAAACCTCACATTGCGACCACCTCAATATTACTACCGCCTTTTTATGGCGACCACTTATTTTCGGACCGGCTTTCAATAATTCCCTTATAATTCAACTTTATCATGAAACCACCTCATTATTACTACTGTTTTTTTGGGGGGCTATATAATGGCATTTGTTCACATGGTGACCACAGGGGGCTAGCACGTTGAAGGGATGGAGTATAATGGCGTATTAGGCCTAAAATGGCCATACGGACCAAAAACACGTACATCATATATAATATATATATATATAAATACATACATATATGTATATAGGTATTATAGGTGTTTTTGGTCCGTGTGGCCATTTTAAGCCTAATACGCCATTATACACTATCCCTTCAACGTGCTAGCCCCCTGTGATGGTGATCATTATTACCAAGTTGTCAATACTACAGACTGGACTCTACTTGTAAGATAATCTTCTTAGTCTTAGGAGTGAAATCCCACTTTACACTAAATCATCCTTGAAAATTAAGGAGAATATCATAATAAAACGATTGCAGTACAATGACTCACAACATGGTGGATATATGGAGCTCCGATAATCCTTATTTATGATCAATATACCACGTTTATTGATCGGCATCAATATTTAATATAAAACTAGTAATTTATAGACTTCAATATCAACTAATTGTCAGTGCATGAATGATGAAAACACGTCGTGAATGGTTTTAATTTTTTTTTGGACTAAGCAGTACCTACACAATATAATCATTGTTTTTATTGTTCCATATACACATGTATGTTGTTTTCCTATCTTGATAATGATGATTTGTTGTTTTTGTTGTTGTTCACGATGGTGTTTTGATGCTGATATTATATCGCTATTTTTGTGCTGGTGATGTTTCCGCTACGTTCTGTATCGTTAGCTTCACCTTGTTCTTGTGAAGCGAAACTTACGCAAAGTTTTATGCCACTATACGTCGAATAGCTCCGACTACTAACTTTTTCTACTCTAAAATAACAAATAATGACAAGTATTTTTCCTCCGAATTTTATTCTGGTTTTGTTCGGCTAAGTCAACAATGAAGAGTAAGCATGACAGTATATGAAAATATGAATGACAGGTGGTAAAAGAGTTACTTATTAATCATAATTTAAATGATCTTAACTATTCAAAACATTACTTAATTTAAAACCAAAATTCATACTTTGTGGCCACAATTTCAATCCGTTTTCGTATATAAAAGCTAACATGTTAAATTTCACAGCTGTTTTATGTTGATATAAATATTGGTGATCATTGGTAATAAATAAAGTTTCTCAATTGGAACATACACAATTGTGATATTCACTCTTTGTTTAAAACAAGAGTGTTGTATACGACTAAAGAAAGGTTCTACCGAATGGGCATGTGCAACTGAAGTTATTACCAAGGTTTAACAATAACACTACAAAAAACATTCACTCAAACAAACAATTACATCCTGTAAATAACATTTACATTATACTAGTTCAACATATGAGTACCAGCCAAAATTACCATGGAGTGCATGGTTAGGTATGCATCTCTCAGTGCCTGAAAAGAAACTTACAGCCCTACATTCCACAGAAATTATACTGGAAAAAGATTTACTTTCCCATACTGTGACACTACATGAAATTATTGGCCAAACATTACTTTCACAAAGCTTTTTGAATACCTCAAACGGTGTACCACAAAAGATCAATATTTGGCAATAAACAATCACAGTGCTTTGTCTGTACTTTGAGCCACCATTGTAGTGCTTATGTTACAGTCCTAATGCTGGGTCAAAAGTAACTTTAGTACTATTGTAAGATTATTGTCCCTATACTTAACATTAAAAGAGGTTTTATTTACTGAGTGTGGTCTGAGGTGAACCGTCTAGCTACGTATTTTGCGAAAGTGAGTAATTAACTTCAACTTATCTGATGTAAACGAATAAAGGACTAAATTAATTTAATACAAAAAATGTTTAATATTAGAATAAAAAATCATTTTTCTGAATATAAAAAAACATAACACCATAACACTATTTTCACAGCATAAAACACTACACAAAATTTCTAAACTGTCATCTAATTAGGTGCGATTCAAAAAATTTGATTTTGTATACATCGTAGTTTTCGGGACATTAATTAATCATTCGTTACGGCTACATTACTCGGTTACCGTCAATGAAATTTAAGGAAAACTTTGGCAATAGAAAGTATTGAAAGGTGCGTAAATTTCGATACAATGCGTATATCGATTGTTTTCCAATCTACGAAGGCCTAGATGGTCGGTTAGAATTTTGTTCCGTATATATGATGATGATGTTTTGTTGTCGTTGAAGATGATTTGTTGTTATTGTTATTGAATATGGCACTTTGTTGTTGTTGTTGATGATGATGATGATGATGATAATGCTGTTGATGATGATGCTGACGGTGATGATAATGTTTTGTCATTATCATTAACAATGATGTTTTGATGATGTTGATGGTGATGTTTCGTTGAACCTGTTGATGATGTCTCGTTGAATTCTGTTGTCTCCTCATTGCGGAAAACAGTCTCGTTAATAGAACTTGAGATTGGTATCGAAGCTCGAATCTCAAGTTTTATAACCTCGGGATCAATTCGCGCAGTCGTAGAATCAGACGCCAACAATAAGGGAGGTAACTACTTTTAAAACTTCAAGTTTTTAATCGGTGTTGTTTCCCTTGTATCGAAAGTCCACTCCGTTCTATATGAGTTTCCGGTTGCAAATATAGAATTTCTGTTGTGTGCATTGTTTTCAACGAACTTTATTTCTTATCTATGTCAGTCTGAGATTAATATTCGTTATAAAAACACTGTGAGTTAAAAAAAACTACCTTCAGTCATATCTCTCATGGATGATGAGTGGCTAATTTGATAACGGCTACTGTGACTAAACATGTATTATACATTCGTAATTAGTGCAACGTTTGGTATACTAAATACATGTAATATAATTTCAACATTTATCGGTTTCCGAATGTTTTTTTTTTGTTATATACCGGTGATCTTTGATTCTGAACCAGTGCTGGTTTGTTCTCCGTGATCTACAACCAAACCGTGACAGAGAACATGCGCCATGTTCAGGGTTCGATTCCGACATCTGTAGACAAATCACGCACTCTAATCAGCTAAACAGTCAAGATTATTTAAACTGAAACTATTTGATGGCGAAAGGTTTTGTTCATACAATTTGACTACTTTTCCACGACATGGTGCTGTCCTGAAGAAAAACTATCACTCAAATGTACGCAGGTAAGCTCGTAAGTCATGTATCTGAATAGAGCTACAATAGAATTCAATAGAATCCTACTTCCAAGATAAGTTTGCTGGCTATTTCGCTAATTGTCATGGCAATCTAGATAAACGTTTGATTGCTGGTACACAGTATATTGCGTGGAGTTGCTTTGTACAGTGTTAATTTATTCACTTTACTAACATCCTTATTTTGTGGGGAATCCATGACACATAACTCCTGGATTACACGAGGCGATCATGATCGGATGAGTGACGTGTAAATAACATTGATGCACGTCCTCATGTTGTTTGTCCATACTGTCTCTTGTCCATAGGAACGACTGATGATAAGTTAGTCATTTAAAATGTTGATCTGGGCAGGCATATTAGCGTCCTCACTGGTTAATTTATGATTATATAGTCATAGTGCACCAAATACAAAAACACTGTACTCTTTATTTAAACACTCACGACAAGATTCCACAAGGATTGACTCGCTTAAAAAAGACAATAAGCTTTTCACAGCTGAACTATATAAGGCAAATGTCCTAAATAGTCAGTTCCAATCTGCTTTTTTACCTCCAAATCTCCCATCTCACTTTCATCCCTCGCTAAAATGAAAGTGCGGGATATCGCAGATGCAGGTAGAGAGATGCCGAACCCCACATACAGGCCCAACAAACCCATGCCGACATTGTAATCTCACCTATTGGTGTAGAAAAGCTACTCAAAAACTTGAACCCCCACAAAGCAACAGGACCGGATCATATAAGACCAATAGTTCTAAAACATCTGAGTCCTAAACTTGTCCCAATTCTACAGAATTATTCAATAAATCTGTTCAGAACGGTACTCTGCCTGACATCTGGAAAATGGCAAACGTGTCCCCAATCTGTAAGAAAGGCCCTTGGTCAGACTCATCCAATTATCGGCCGATCTATCTAACCTGTATCTTGTGTAATACCCGGGAACACATCGTAGCATCAAGCATTACTAAGCACTTTACTGTTTTACGAACTTCAGCACGATTTAGAGAAAAAAGATCATGTCAGACTCAACTACTCATGCTAGTTGATAACATCCTTCAGTCAGTTACTATGAAAAGTCGAGTCGACCTAATTCGCGATTTTTCTACAGCATTTGATATGGTTAATCACGAGAAACTATAATTCAAGTTACATTTCTATGGAATAAGAGGAAATACACTTAAATGGATTAAACAGTTTATAGATAATAAGTTGCCATCTGTAGTTTGTCAATGGTTACACTTCTAATACTATACAAGTCTCATCCTGTGTGCCCCAGGATTCGGTCCTTGGATCGCTCTTGTTTTTATATATGTCAATAGCCTCCCGGAACATGTCCACTCGTCCAAAGTACGGCTCTTTGCAGACGACACTGCATTTTATTATTATTATTCTCTCGGTGGCTTCTCATTCCAGTCTATTACAGCAGGACCTGCGCAATCTTGAACAGTGGGAGAATACCCGGGATATGAAATTTAATACATCCAAATGCCAGGTCATCCAGATTACTAAATGTAATTTAGTCATTCCCAGTCAATATGTCTTTTATAATACAATCCTAGAAACTGTATCCTCTGTCAAATATTTGGGAGTCAAATGAGCTAACCTTCAATAAACATATTGATACCATCACCAACAAAGCTAATCGAACCTTTCCTTAGACGTAGTTTGAAAATACATTCTGAGAAACTGAAGTCCACTGCTTATAAGACTCTCGTGAGACCCCCAGCTTGAATACAACTCTGTGGTTTGGTCCCCACCCACTCAAGTCCATATCGATCAGTTAGAATCAGTACAGTGCAGGGCGGCCAGATGGACCAAACAAGACTATTGCAGAATATCTAGTGTCACTGGTCAACATGTTAGTGCCCATTAACTGGAGACGAATTGACCTCCGTCGAATCAACCAACGGCTGTCTATGCTACACAACATTACTACTGGTCAAGTTGCCATACCACTACCCCCTTATATCAAACCCCTAGAGAGACCATCCAGGACCACCTATTCACAGGCATTCCAACATATCCAGACCAGAACAGACTATCATAAGTATTCTTTATTTCTAAGTACCATTGTTCATTGAAATGCACTGCCACCAGATATTGTCACCTTGTCTGGCCCTGCGTTCAATCTGGCTGTAAGTCAAATGAGCATGAGTCTCCTTAGTTGATACCTGCTCTGTTTTTAACTGTCTTCTAACTAACTTTCTTTCTTTTATTGATGCTTTATTGTATTTATTACTCATATTCTTGTTAGTTGACGCGTGCCAGTCTATGTTCCCACTATGGGGTTGAATTAACGGAAGATAGATAGATTTTTGGTTCTAATTCTCGATAAATGTAAATGAAGACCGACAGGACGCTGGTATATGTTATGCCACGAGCTTATTTAGTGAGCGCTGCCTATTCTTAATGAAACGCGCGTATGTGAGTAGGCGTCTCAGAGACCCGGATACCGAACTTTAAATTTGTCATGAAATTCGGTATATTCCGTTATCTTCCGTACCGCGTGCGGTTAACCAGTTTATAAATCGGCAGAAACGTTGTCCGAAGTCGAGTTTTCGAAGTTTGGACAAAACTTTACCGAAAGGCTGACTGACTTTGTAGTGCATTGTTTTTGACGCAACAGACTTACTTAAATGATCACGGTGACATTTGGCTGCGTTAATACCTGAAAAATCGGAAGTTGAGCAATCTTTGTTTTCATTCATAAACACTTGCGTAAGTAGGTCATTTTGTTTTCTAAAGAACTATTTTATTTAGATTTTCAAATTACTTTTCTATTTCTCTTTCGTTATAAAAGAATGAAATCAGTCTGTGTAATTGTTTTGGCTCTTATTTGGTGCAGTCGTTTTGTATGTGATGTTTATAACGTTTGCTAATCTGTTTCAAGTCGACTATTTACCGTTACAAATATGCTCGGGACTAATGAGTGATTCGGTCGGGAATTGCAATTTCGGACGCTCGGTAATTTGTTTTTTCTTTTGCATTCTACAGAATGGATCAAGATTTGATGCATGCAGACTATTGCAATGATGCAGAGGAATTCTTTTCCGCTGACAAAAAACAGGTGACAAGCAACAAGAAGTTCGTTACACCATTGCAAATACGCAAAACGGTAAGTATTCATACGCCTTGCGTTTCCATTCATTAAAGTGGTGGAAGGGGCCTTTGAGGGGCAGTTTAATAACATCAAAACTTATTCGGATTTGCGCGAGTTACTTCTCTCACTCTCGGAAATGGAGTCTGAATTTGTGAATAAAAAGTTTGTTCTATGTTTAATATGGACACAAATAATTTTATTACAAATGATTTCAAAATTTATGTCAGTCCTGCTTCCAGTCTTCCAGTTCAGCACAAAGTCTTTTGGCTTTAGTAATGTCTCTCAAATTCTGGTTCATGCCAGTCTGTGAAAAAAACTGTTTACTGCTTGTAACTGACTGAGGGTTTTCAGACTGGGAGAATTTAGCATCTTCTGTGAACTTGACAGCCTCATGACAGACACATTCTCAGGTTTATTTGCATAAACTACTGTACCTTTATACAGTTTACAACCCCTGAAGACTGATCTGTAAAATGTTCTGTTTATCTTTACATTTTTCTGCCACTCTTTAAGAATAATTCTTTGCACAGCCATCATTTTCCTGATGAAGACTAAGCGTTCAAATTATATATAGGTATGCAATATTTTAGTCAGTATAACTACCATATTCTATACTTTCTGGATGCCCCTCTTTAGATAGGCAACATCCAATTTAGTTGTCCTCATTTCAAGTTAAAGGTTTCCGTCAATCTTCACCAAACTTGGCTGAAATGTTTATGGCATAATATCTGGACTGAGTTCAATAACCAACAAAATCACCACTGTCACTCTTGAATTAGGTGCCCAATTCGGCAAAACTTGATCACATATTAACGCAAACTTTGTTTATTCTCTTAAGTTGAATCCATAGTTTCAACCCAATCTTCACCATGTAATTTTGAAGGGTGTATTTTGTGTCAGTTTAACTTTCTTGTTTGATTTTAGTGCCTAGCTGAGTTCATGAATCAGTATCTGCATTGTTGGAAATGGTTTGCTGATTTAGTTGATGAAAGTCCTGTTATATAATAGAATGTGCTCCTTTAGAATTTTCATGTAGAAAGTTCCGTAGAATTAAAATTTCAATGTTTTTGTACATATTAATGTATGCATATTTTCTCTTTCATTCAGTATTGCTATTATTAAACTGGTGATCAATTGATGTTTTCATGAAGTAATAATCTGTGTTATTGCCAAAATGAATACATTAGATTCTTTAAAGTGAAGCCTAACATTCAGTAGTCCACCCAGTTAGATCTTTTTGTAGTGTGCTTGATTGTTGGGAACTTGTGGGTTTTGTTACTAGGGCTCAATATTTTTTTCCAACTACTCGGACAACCAGCTGAGAATTTTAACTAGTTCTACATCAATTTCTACTCGTTCTGAGTCAATTTCTATGAGCAGACCAGTGGATTTGTTGAGCCCTTAGAGCCCTTACTTATGTTAAAAACTCCGAAAAAACTATCACATCCTGAATAATGGTTTGATGTATGACATTTAGTCTTTTGCGGTCTGACAAGTATAGACAGTGATGACACTAAATACAGCTTTCTACTACATCACGGATACTTTGTCGTAGCTTTAGACACTCACTAAATACAACAACATAAACCAATTGCATTAAGTAGACCTCAGCTTCAGATGCTGGTGTATAACACCATGTACGATGACAGAAACTGATCTTTATTCAGGATCCCAGAAAGATTGACAGCATCTTATTTGAAGTAAACATGTCACATTGACTTGTTTTTAAAGATCAGTTTATTGAACAAGACTATGAAATGATTACAAATGTCTTTAAAGACAAAAAAACTGGAGACATGCATGCTTCTTTAGAGAATGCAGTCTTGGGTGTCTTTTTCTAAATTTGCTTCTTACATGTGATCCCTTGGCCCTTTACCAGCATCTTCCCCTCTTCCTAAAAAACCCTGGCTTTGGTAAAAAGATCATTTGGATAATCAATGGTATGGGATAATCCATTTCAGGATAATATGCTTGTTGGAAAACAATATTGTGTACTATGTCTGTTCATTACTAGGGGAGTTAATTACCATTTTGCATGTATGAAAATATGATACAGTAGAAACTCATTATATCAAAGTTCAATTAAGGGACTTCATAAAATTGTTTGATATAAATGAAGTTCAGTATATAAATAATCAGAAAAATTCGACAACTGGGTTTAGTTTTAGAGCAATCGTTGGTGTTGTAATAATCATTGTGATATTTAGTGTATGAGATAGAAACGAAACACAACATTTATACTTTCCATGTATTTAAGACATGCAACATTCACATGAAAAAAAAAAACACAAATAAACAAAAACTTACAAATTTTTTTAGACTAACTGATTTTATAATTGCCAGCATAAACACTGACATTTTTATGTAATTGTCATTTATTAAATATATCCATTTAGGAATTCAATACAAAAGTATCTGATCAGGTGAGAAATTCATAGGTGTTAGTTGCAGGTAAAGGTGCAAAAATTTCTTTTGGTAACCGGCGACTTAATTAGTTTAACATAGATGGTCACTGTATAGTTCGATATACAAAAATATTGAGAGCAACGAATTCAAAATAAGTGCATTTTTTTGATGTATGCAAAAATAAGGATAAAATTCGGGACTTTATAATTATATCGATATAAGCGGGAATCTGATACGAGCGAGTTCGATATAATGAGTTTCTACTGTACATGCATTATGAATATAAATACAAAAAATACCAACAATTTATTATATGTAGACATTGTAATAAATTCACAAGAGTACCTGAATGAATGTGATACTAAACGATGTTGTGATTTTTGGTCTTTCTTTTTGCTTTTTTTACTCAATCATTTCCCAGGTTTGGAATGACTTAAGTGATGAAATGCATATCATTAAATATTTGTGGGGATTAGTGTAAAATCATTTCAAAAAATATGAACAACTTTTAATGACAATACATATTGAATTAAAATTAATCATCTCTTATTTGAAAAAAAAAAAACTAAGCAAACACTCTCCAAATAAATCAATAAACATACAAAAATGTTGACACACATTGTCTAACTAATTATTGTTATGCTTTGCTTGTTACTCGCTAATTGGTTCTCAATGGCCACTGTTGTTAAATGATGATGTCGGATTTTAGGTATGAAAATAAGTGAATTTTGCATATACAGTAGTCATTTCCATATGGTCATTTGACTCAGGTTTGACTGTACTCCGAATCTTGCCATAAAATATTTTGTGAAGTGTTTTGAGACTTAATAATATGTTTATAAGACCTTTTTTATAACTTCTATCCAGCATTAGCCTGTCTCTAGTAAATATGTTCTAGCATCTTTACTTTATGTTGTTCTACTCTGGTTGTAGTGTTCTTGTTACAAACTGAAATGTTTAACTACCAATTTATGTTGAAAACATGGACAGGCTTTGTTCATAGCCATGTTTCTTATTGTTTAGTTAGCTGTATGAGATTGTTGCATCTTTTACTTTTCTTGTCATTTTTATCAAACATGAACTCGGCTTGTTTTTTCTATCTTTGAAGTTCAATAAGTTGTCCGTTGTTTACGTTAGAAGATTGTGTTATTCTATAAAGTTGGTGGAGCTTTTAATTGTTACAGAATTTTGTTATTTATTGAAGTTGTTGTGATACAGCCGAGCCAAGACAACTTATATTGATGATCGTTATTGTAAAATTAGAATCATTGATTGAAAGTGACAAAATTGTCCAATTATCAAGTATACTTCTGCAAAGAACGGCAAAAACTGAAGTATGCCTGTTTTGAATTCCGTTAAAAGGACTTTGAAATACTCTCATTTCTACCAGGTATGACTTTCTTCAGTTTCTTGCATTAGTATTTAACATTGTTCAGTTATATCTTTTTAGAACTTCATGTCACAGTGAATCAGAAATGAGGAAAAAAAATAGAATTTGTGCTAAGAAAATATCTTTGTCAAATAGCAGTAAGCATAGCAGCTTAAGAGTAATTTTAACAACTGAAATTACTTCATAATAATTTTAATATTGATTTTTTTGTTGATTTTTAGTTTATCCTTATTTATTGTGTTTATTTACAATTCTCATTCTTCAATGAAAACTGTATGATGAATAATAATATGACTAATATTACATCCTTGAAAATAAGATGCTTTCTACCATAATTATCATAGACAGCTTTAATGCCAATTTAATTCACCTGTTCTGTAAAGTTACATCATCGTATACTTTCCTCCATTCTGCATCTTATAAAATAAATCTTGAGAATTGATATGAAGGAAATGTGTATGAAAACCACACATTATGATGAAATAAGTTAAACATCATTCTGAATTTATCAGTTCCATTTAATGCTGGTGAAGTAGACAACATAAAATATCATAATCACAGGGAACTCCATGGCATGAAGTTAAGTGGCTGTTAATTAAAACTGACTCTGACTTGCTCATTTTTGTGGGAAATTGTTAGGAAAACCAAAACAAATGTTAGTTATGAAATATCTGAATGTTTGCTGAGGTAAATGAAATGTTTATTCTATCTTTTTTTTTTCACTGGGTTTAACATTGTTTTTCAACAATTTTTTACTTATATATGGTGGCAAGTTCACCTAACCAGTTTTCCTGGACTGTGTTCTAACATAATTAACTTACCCTTCCACAAGGAGCTGGCAACTTCTCCACATATGGAGGAAAATGACATTTTAATCAAATTTTCACTGAAGGGTATGGCCAGTTGCAACCGGGTTTTTAACCCAAATTGCCATGTTACAAATCCAGTGCACTAGACCATGGTTGCGGCCACGTTTATTTTATAAAATATTCTTTGGATTAATGGATTAATTGCGTTCATACCTTTTTTTCTTCTATATTATTAAAGAATTCCAGGTTATTATTTGATAATCCATTATTGAGTAGATGTTTTTTTTATCAAGGTTCCTTGAATTTAGAGGTTTTTTCCACTCTTTATATATCTTGTAGCAAAGATTCTGGCATACTTCTTTGCTTGGCCTTACACTCAAAAACCTGATGCTGTAATGCCTGTCATAACTTCAGTCACTCATCTTACAGCAGCCACGTTTTTCAAATTTTTATTGCACCGACATAATTATTATTATGGGGGGAGTATATGATTTAATGTATCTCCACCCAGCGTATTTTCCCAGACATCTGTCAGGTATCATTTCTTGCTTTTTGAAAGCTGAGCCAGGAGTATGTTTTTAGTGGCTATGATTTCAGTTTGTCAGGTGGGGGATGATTGTCTCATGTTTTTTACACTATGGTCTTAATTGCTGCTCTCAGAATTCAACATTGCTCTCCACATTTGACATTTTTTGTTCCTTATTTGTCTCCAACTTTTTCTCCAAATTCAGTATTTGTCTCTGAATTAATCATTTTTCTCTGTATTCAACTTGAGAGTCTCCAACTGGTTAGTTCATTGAGGAATCATCCACCAGTGAGATTTTGACATTCCATAAGTAGTTTTCATTGGTATTTTTATATGAATTATGTCACTTTTGTGGCAATACAATTTTGTGGTAATTAGTTTTGTTTTCTTTGATCCTGATTAACTTCATACAATTCTGATACTTTTATATATTTTAAGTCAGCATTATTTTGATTGTGTAGTCTGTTACATATTATCATTGTGCATGATTTGTTGTTTATAGAATTATTTCATTATTGTATGTTTGAATGTTTAGTTTTTACACTTATTAAATAATTTATGAACATAAGGCACATTCACTGTAGAGCTACTTGTTTACTTCAACATATTATGAAATTGAAAACTTGATATGTGACATATTGAACAAGTTATGAGACATGTTGTATGAGCAGTCACAATGTAGTGTGTGCACCAAGTTGTAATTTGTAACCAAATATAGTACAGCTTTAGATTTGTAACACAAATACCTGTCAAGTCAAGGGCTTTGTTTGGAATGAAGTTAGCTTTGTCTGTTTAGCTGAGGACTGTAGATTGAAGGGTTCAAGACTAGGATGTTGGACATGTTTCTCTTTAGAGTTTATAGTTCTGCCTCTTGGTCTGGTTCTCACAGCATGTGGAGGTGCAGGGACACCTTTGTAATGGTAGATAATCCACATTTGGTTAATTGTCCAGTCGACCTCCCATAATTGAAAATGTGTTAATTAACAGATTTTTAACTGAGCAAATCTCAGCTGGAAACTTGAACAATACCATTAGAATAATTGACATCGACAAAAACTGATGATGATCAACTGAAATATCAGATCAATACAACTGACCATAAATCTGTTGTCACCTTGGTATCAATATCATGCAATAGTTAATGTCTTAATTGATAATCAATAGATACTTTACTGGGTAATGGTGCGAAAAGGAACCTGTCACAAATATATATGCATTATGTCACTGTCTTCCCTTAGATACAGTTACAAAAGATAATGCCCTATAAACCTGGACTATTTTTACTCCAGCAGCCATAAAATTAACTGATGCAAGAAGATATATTTTTCTTGACCAGAATTTCATTCAGATCAGTTTGCAGAAAATTGAACCAATCCCTGGGTGCAGGTGTCTGGGCTCTGCAACCACCTTATAGTGAAATTGTTATGCTGGATATGACTCAGAAAATTCCAAGTAATACAATGATGCCACTTTTTTTAAAATTAAATTTATCTCCTGTATTAGTTTCATCAAAAAGTTGTTGTTTAATATTATTATACTCAGTGCCAAACTAACACTTCTTTCAAACTGGTACCACCCATCTTAAGATTGATGCCAAAGTTAAACTGGTAATTTTTAATTCATTTTATTTCAGGTGTCATATGATGTTCAGACATGTGAGATACCATTGTATTTTCGCCGGCAGGAAAGTACCGAAGATCATCGTGTTCCAACACTGAACAATCTCTCACGTGTCTCATCATTTGAAGATCTTTCAGATGACAGCTCTGGTAAGTTTACCTTACCTTAACAAAAGCCATTCAGTAATCTGTACCAGCATGCTTAGAGATATATCATCTCAGTTGTATCTTAAACATTGTAAGTCTATCTAAATGATGAGGCTGAATTTTCTATTGTCATAGTGTTTGATTACGAATGTGTTCTGCTTCTATGTCAGTAGGACATATTTGATTATTTTTATATAACATGTGACAATAAACCTTGTACCTTACTGGTTGGCCTGGTGGAGAAAGCTAGTCAGGCTCTTGTGGATTTGGTTGGTAATATTCTAATAACTTGTACGTAATATGAATATATGATATAAAAATCATTTGGAAGATATTGTCAACAAAAGGTAGGTGCAGTTCAACTGTACAGCCAAACAGGAACACATCAAGTGATAGGATGATGTTTACTTCTTCAACGTTGATACACACTTCAGACTGGTCATCTATGGATGGTAACATTGAAAGAACAGAGATCTACTACAGAGGACACAACAGAAATATCAGAGATGCAATCTTATCACCGGTCAATTTAAAGACATCCGCTAAAATGCTTAATATTTAGTGCACTTGGGTGCTATTTTTAGCTAGCTATTACAAAAATTAAGACATTTACATGCATGTTGCCTTATTTTCAGACATTCTGTTACTAAATATAGACATAATGACATTGTGTGTTATTTGTTATTGCTTAATTATTAGTTAATTGTTTACCATTTATATGCTTGTCAAGTCATGATTATATTTATATTATCTTTATATGTATATGTATAAATTTTTGTGTAATTAGGTCCGCAATTTGTCACAAAACTCAGCTTTGTTACAGAGTCAGTTACATTTGTTTGTACTTGAGCTTTGATGTATTCATTTACATAATTCATGAATTTGTATGTAACATTCTTCATACACGACCTAATCAATGTCACAAAGAAAATTCTCAATCATTTAAATCCTCTGTGAATGAAAATGAGTAAATTAGAATTTAGATGAATGAATTTTTACGCAATGATGTGTAGCTAAAAGGTTTTGATTAAATCTTATGGTAAAATGGACTGAAAGCAAACATTAGCTTGATTATGTTTTGATGTCATTTATATTCACTGATCATGTATGAAAAACAAAAATGAGTGTTGGAAATACTTCAAAGATATGTTTGTAATACAGAATGGTTTGAAGTTAAGTTTAATCAACAGTAATCTCTTTTCAAGTTAAGTTGTGCTTAGTTTTGTCTTAAAATACTTTTACAGGTTGATAACTAGTTGTAATATTCCTGGCATCAAACAGAGTCTTATAATATACTGCACTACTTTATTGTCACAACTAAATATTGAAAAGGGGGCCTCTGATCGCGAGTGGTTATGGTATCTGACTAGTAATTACTAGCCCCTTACTACTTTGAGTTTGAATCCCAGTGAGAAGGCTTGAACAGCTGAAAACTGGCTTATGGAAAATCGTAGGTTCTACCTAGGTGACTTAAGGTCTTCATCTACCCTTACACCTGACCATGTTGCCAAATGTCGCTAGCTGTTAATGTGATGTTAAACCACAGAGAAAAAAATATTGAAAAATGTGGGAATAACACAAAGAAATTATCTCCCTTTTAGTTCCAATTTTAAATTAATCACCTCCATTGGTAATTTATATTAGTAGCTTGATTTTTGGGTGATAACATTTGTTACAAAATGAATAAAAGACTTGGTATTTACACTTCTATAAAAGTAGTTACCATAGAAATGAAGGAATTTTCTTTCTATTGTGATGAGGATGACCTTATCTGATCTAGATGACTCTGTTACTAGTGGTGTGATTGATAGGTCTAGCTGCATATAAAGTATGATTGTAGGTTTTCCTTGTCTGCCCTGATAAAATAACAAGAATCATCAATTTACAGAAATTGATCTCATTTAAGAAGACACTTTGTTTCTGCATTTTTTTCTGCTGGTTGGTCTTAATTTTTAATCCCTGAAGAAGGGGTTATGAAGTACATGTATTCCATCTGTCCGTTTGTAATCCCTTTTTGAAACATTGTATTGAAGACTGGTGTAACAAAGTTTGCCTCTGCTTTTAAAATCCCTTGTTTTGTAAAGAAACGAATTTTGCTTTTACCATCCTGTCTGCTTTATATTCAGTTAGGTCCTTAATCATATTGTGTACTGTATTTTGCGCAAATATAAAAAAGATACTGTAGACATAACTTTATCTTGTATCTTACTATCTCTGGCAAAATGTTTTACAATTTTTATGCATTTTGCTCTAGGATGAACAAGAAGCTATCTGAAAAAACAGTTTACTTTGAGCTCTTAACTTGGATCAACACTAAAATGTTTTATAACTCTAGGGACTTTTACCTCAATTGCTTTTTGAGTGTATAGGATTTAAAAACAATCACTGTGTTGTCAAACTTAATTAATTTTCCTTGTTAATTTCATGCTGTTTTGTGTGGACGCATGTTTGTAGCATTTAAGTAACCAAGTTCATAAAGATCGCACTAAACCAGGAGTCTTAATGTTACAAGGAAACTTGTTTAAATGTCAGTCATAATTAAGTAGTTCACGTGCACGTGTCCGTATGTGCATAATTCATACATCGCCAGGTGGAGTAAATCATTGCCCCTGCTTGGCGCCTCCTTCAGCCCACTGCTGTTGTTATGATAAGATAAACAGACATTTATGAATGAACTTGAACCAGCACTGGAGCAATATATCTTCTTACAAACCTGGAATCATGCCAGAAACTGGTGTAGAAGTCGGCAACATGTTAACTAGTTCCCTCTATGATAGGATTATATAATATCAATGAAACTTCTTCTATTTTGTAGAATTCAATAACATTTAAGCAAGCGGATATGATTTAATCATTAATATTGCATTTTACTTCTAAGAAAACTTCAGTCAAATTTTCATTAATTTGTATTTGTTAATATTATTAATTAATAGGACTTCTTCCTGTTTATGTATTATAAAACAATCATTTTGCTTAACATAAATTTTATGGTGCTGGACCTGTCTATGTTGTTCCTTATCTCATTCTGCAGTTATTTCTACTTATGTTCATCCTAAATTTGCTTTTCTGAAACATATTCTTCATATACTTGTTCTACCTAAACTTGTTCTTCTTAAGCTGGCAGTTTCATGTGATTCCTATAAATGCTTGGAATTTTAAGCTCTTCAAATTAAGCATTCACGATATAGAAGAAATCTATCACTATTTGTAATCAAAATTTATTTGATGTCCTTGATATGAAATAAAGAAAGTCTCACTTATTTTGATACAGGTTGCAAAGAATTTACTTAAATTTACAGATCTGAATAGTCACCATTACATTATCAAAAATTTGCCCGCTATGTAAACATTCTATGTAATCACGCTATGTAATCACGAAAGCCCTCGACTCCTTGAAAAATAATGCGGGTCATTTTTCTTTACATCATATGAGATTGTGAGATTTATTGACATAAGATGTCCACATGGTAACAGATATTTTATGTTTAGATTACGCCTGTTATTTCTATTTTAAGCCTTCAAATAAAAAGTTCTATTCATATGTCAAAGCATTTCAATGGTTACCCTTACGCATTTATGATTGTGAAATCGTTTACATGTATAGAAACCCTATGTTGAAATTACATTAAACCCATAGTAACAGAGCTTGAATTAGAAATATATAGATTTGTCATGATTTTTCACTTTACACCTGCTCTATGCTTTTCAAGATTATGTATTTAATCCAATTAACTTCTTCGGTAAATTCAGAAAACAGATTGCAATCTGACTTGACTCATGCGTTCTCTGGTGATTGAGAAGATTACTGGTGTTTGTCGAATAACTGAATGAAGAAGAAATCATGAATGACTGTCTATCCACTGCTGGAGTTATGACACTATGACCTAGTGAACTGAAGATTTGCTGTAGAAAGCATAAACCACAAAAACCGCCAATCCCACCTGTAAAACCACTACCATACCTTTGTGAATTAATTACTGAAGACTTGCTCTGGAAGTATTGAACTGTTGTCAAGAACTGTTAGAATATCAGGTTTTATTGTAAATGTTGAACTGCTACAAAATATAGCATTTTGCCTACACATGCATCACTCATGCACTACTGTTTTTGCATCTGTATGTATTTCCAATGTTCATGCATGTTCATGCATTGTGTGTTCCATCCTACAGTTATTTGTTGTGGGATGAGGGGGGGGGTCTCTTCTTCATTGAATTTTTTGTGTGTCTGTCTTTGTTTCATTCCATGAATATGATTTTCTCAATTGGTAGTCAATAGTTATATTCAGTGTGACTGAAATTTTAAATGAAACATACTCTAAGATAGTGGTGTTTGATAAGAAATCTTTAAGTCCCACTGTCTACAGTGATTGTGCTGGTGTTGATAATGATGTGTAATGCGTAAGGTCTTACCACATGTGTCTCTTATCATGTTGAGTGTGTGGTTGCGGTTCCATGTACTTAAAAATGTCAATTTCATAAACTGTACCAATTAATATATTTTTATGACTTTTTTTTACTACAGTTTATGTTGTTTTTATGTTAGAAAAATTCATAAGGTCATACATGTCACTCCTACACATGTAGCCGGCTGTTAGTTTGATTCATATTTTTGTTACTGTTACAGCAAGTCTATTTTTACCATCAACTTGGTGACCACTCCTTCATCTCCTGTGAATTAAATATCAGCTGTTTAGTAAAAAAACAACTCTTACCTGATTGACCACTGAGTTAATGATATGGTGTGGTTGTATTCTCTGCATTGACCCCTAAAGTTGAGTTTGCAGGGCCTGCCTTTTCTGCTTCATCTCATCTCAATTGGTTAGATTTATAACATTATAGGGATTTTATGGCTATCAGGCTGTCATTTGATCTTTGAAATAGGGCCTGCTCTTCACAGAAAATCTTCTTGGTTTAATTGTATTGTATGATAATAAATACATGTTCAAAGAGCCTGGGATTAACAGGAGAACAGATTATAGATTTTATATGCAGTCCTAATATCCTTGAAAGTCTAGCCAGGTTGCTTTGTTAAGATTGTTAAATTTTGGTCATTAGATTTCATTGGGCTCCAAGCTGAAAATCTATAGGAATTAATGAATGATTTTCTGAGGATCATCAATCTGTTTTTGTACAAAACGTATCCAGCAGGTGCCACAAGTGTTGTATTAGATTTAATATTTCTGGCTCATTTTGCTATCTGTGTTACAATAGTGCTAACAAGATAATTCTGTATCTTTGTACACTTCTAGTAACAGTCCAATCTATCATTCATTTATTCAATCAATCAGTCATTTGAGCAATCAATCATTTAATGATTATTTCACGTAGAAAAGCAATGTATTACTCCAAGAACCAGCCATGTCTACAATCTGCCAGTATATTAATTGTGACATTTCAGTCAGAAAGAATTCAAGCATTTATTCTGTACAATCAATCACTGATAATTTAACAAGTATCAGACATATCTGACATCCAAAAATTATAAGTTTTTGTACTATTGGATTAAAGTTATTTGTATTCACAATTTCAGATCACTCACTGAGTTCTTGCTATATTTATTGAGAGAATATCAGATTGGCCCTAAAGAAATATTTCTATAAATTTTCTCACTTTTTGCTCATTACAAATTACTACTGCTAGACTGCTTGTTGTATGAATGTATTGAGATAACACATATCATATGGTTTTCTACAGCCTTGTCTGTTATTCTAGTTGCATAGGCTACTTTTTTTCCTTGCTTGCTGAATCCAAATATTTTTGGCATAAGCTCAAAATTTTCTTCAATGAAACCAGAGATACAATACAGTTTTTAACAAATCAACAGTAATGTAAGTAAATGTTTGGAGTTTTTTGGACCCTAATGAGACTTTCTTTGTCACTGAATAAAATGACACTCCCATTCATAAAAATCTGCTTTCAGTTGTTGCGTCCGCCCCATTGTTTCCCGAGACATACTAAAGTCTTTGTTGGCATTTTGTAAATAATATTATTCTATCGGCCATTGTTGATATTATGTTCTATCACTTGAATGAACCAATGTAAACTTAAGACACCATGAGTCAGTGTAGTTACTGAATGGGCTAAAGTGATCTTCTATTGTCATGGAAACATTATACTGGCTGTTTGTTTAAGATATTTTCACCATTTCAATGCAGAACAAACCACGATATTTGGTTTATTTTAACTAATTTTACACATTATTGATATTAGGACATTTTGTACTGAAGGATATGTTTACATTGATTATCATTATGCATCAACATTGTCATCATCATGGATCATTGTACAAACACCTATAATCATACGAATGCATCATCAGTGATTTTGTCAATATTGTCTGTCGATCCTTGGATATACCCTGGGTATACTCGGGGCCCTTTTTTCCCCATCAGTGTTTACTTTTTGGTCCAAGCTTGGTTTTATGAAGATTTTGATCTATATGTAATATTAATTATATTGTATTGACATTATTATAAGTACAGTACCACATCCACTATCAAAGTATAGTTGTTTAATCTTTGAGTCTTAGAATTTATTTTTGTAAAAATTAGGACTCAAATATACTCTGACTTTTAAGCACTCGATCTCTTTTGTCTTAATTTTTGGCAATGCAATAAAACAGTCTGATTTTTACTTGTCTTTTTGGCACAAAAATCTTTCGACTACCATGCTATGATATTTATACTAAGCTTTCATTAAACCAAAACTGTCAGATTAATGTTTTCTTTATCTTTTGTCTTTGATTCAGTGTTTAACTTTAGAGAAAGTTTGTTTTATTGTGTCTATTATATACATACATATACATACATATATATATATATATATATATTATATAGTGCACTTCCTGTATATCATGTGAGGCTAGAACGATGTATATACCATCCAATTATCTGTCTATTAAAGTTTACGTTTTGCCTATCCCTATGTATCTGTTTAAAATATGCAGCCTCTATATGCCTGCCTGTCTAATGCCAGAGTGTAGCACATTCATTATGCCATTTTGAAAGCAAAAGTGCATTGTATGGTGTATGCACATGACAGATAAAAACATAATTTACTTAGTTAAGCATGTGCTCATGAAACGCTGGTTTTCTCTCTGCATGTTGACTTATTCCATTCCATGTTTAACTCAAGTGGACTTAGGTTTGCAAGGAACTTATGTCAAGCCTAGCAATAACTCTAATATTCTCAAGTAGAAGTTAAAATTCAGCAGGTTCAAGAAAACTGTTTTATGTCTTGATATTGCCCTGGAATTTTTTAGCATTACCCATCTCTCAAATAGTTCAAGGAAGTATTAAATGAAATTGAAAGGAAAAAGTAACCCTGCCATCTCAAATGGTTGTCATTATTAAAACTTTATTTTTATTATGTTCACACATGCTCTTAACTGGTTTCAGGAAAGAAAGATTCTGAGTGCTTATGTTTTTAATGAGAACCAAATGTCAATTGAGCTGGTTATCATTCTACTGGTGGAGAAGAAGCTACAAGCATTTGTCTATATAATCCTGCGCATGAAATCGAATGACTCTAAAATTCCCACAGATTATGAAGTCAATTATTTAATTATTTCTCATTCTTTTTACTGCAATACTCCTGTTTATTGTGAATACAAATAAATCAAATAATTAATAACATTTCTGTGAAATTTGTGGTACAAGTCATCTTTTACTTAAAACTTGTGACGAACATGTAAGTTCATTGCCTGATTGATATCTTCTAAATGTTTAATGCATTTCCTTGTACATGTAGTTCATGTACCAATGCACATCTGCATGATATAAACAAAATTGTTGAAAGTTTTGTTGATGTGTCAAATAATGTTGTATATACTTACTTCATGAATATGCTGAATAAGCAGAATTTTGAACAAAAGGATGAGTTACCGATTGTGTTAGGCCTGTAACAGGTGGACTCTGGCTGTCATTCATTGTTCCCATACTATTTACTGGTTAGCTGTTGCAAAGCTGCAGAGGGAGGCCATTTTATAAAAAATAAGATTGTTATATCTGCAAGTACTGATATAAACTGAGTTTTCTAAGAATGGAATTCACCTCCAATCTGATGGTGTAATCTCTAGTTGCATTTTGTGTCTGATGAATGGGAATGTTGTCACATTATTGGCACAGTTCTGTTCACTGTTGTATCATTTTTGCAGATTTTCTTCATTGAAGGTCGGTGGTTGATATATAGACTAACTAATAGACAACATGGTTGCTAGATAAAAGAGGTGATTGCCTGATAAAGAAACCATTAGAAGCTTGTAGAAGCTTAAATTCTTTTGTGCAAAACACTTCCATTCTTTAAAAGTTGCAATACTTTCGCACCTAACCCAGGTGTGTACCTGCCTCTAGGCAAGTATGCAGCTGAGGCAACATCATACCTCTTTGAAGGGAGACCCAGGCATACATCTTGGTAAATTCACAGACATTCCATATACTAGCTGGACAGCTTCCTCACATGTGAATTTACTTGCTCCCAGGTGGGATTCAAACTCATAGTGGTGAGGGACCAGTTATTACTTGCCAGAGACCATAACCGCTCAACCATGAATGCCTCCCTTTGTCTGATGCAGAAATTACAAAATTTGAATTCGACCAAATTATATTTTAATATTCATAATATAGCAACTAATTTAACATCAAAAATATTTTAATGAATGAAATAAAACTGTTTAGGTTATAGAGTTGTTTTCCTTTGGTGTGTTTGTGTCAAGTTTGGTTCCAAAGCAACCCCAAATTAATTTAATTTCTTAAAATGACAGTATGTGCAATTTAGTCAAGATTTCAAACCCAAAATAGCTTGTCTGTTTTTTATAAGTTGAACACAAGGCTCTAAATTATTCAACAAACTTCAACCAAAATGTACATTTTACTGAAAATTGTTTGAATATTCACAATATGATTCAATTTGGCCAGTAAGAAGTGTCTACAAAGAATGATAGATAGAAGAATTATATGTGATTAAATAGCTCAGAATGATTGGAAAAAGTCAGCAGCTTTAAAGTAATGTTTGTAAGAGTTCTGATGGAAGTCTGGTGTTATGTCCCTTTAAACATAGAGCTATGAAAACCTAATTAGATAATCACTTAAATTATTTGTACATAATTACAATACCTCTGAGAGCTAAGCTGAACCCTCATTATAAATTTCTGTTGACTGTTCATTTGTTTGTGACAAACATTAATTACAACTGCTTGTCTTAGCTGAATATTTAGACATGTTTATATGTTGTCTTTGGTATCATTTACATTTGTTTTGTACATCATTGTTGTATGATAAAAGGTATGTTTACCACATGCATCATCCACACTCATCTCAATAAATGAACTACAGAATTGATTGTACTGTTATTATCCCTTTAAGCATATTTTGGAATCTTCCAAATTCAAAGCTAATACATCAATTTATTGAAGAAAATTGGGTTATTTTTCTCAGAGAGAGAAGCCATTGTTCATTGCAAGTAATGGCTCCTTTTGCCACAATGTTTTCAAAAGTTGTCTGCTTCATATGTGAGGAAATGCTGTACTGTGAGGCAAAGTGTTATTAAAATAAAAAGTTAATGTGCTAAATTAACATGATATACCTTGTAATGGTAAAGCAAGAGAAAAAAGGGCTGCATAATTTACTGGAAACAAAAGATTTCTGGGAATATTTGTGCTGAAGATATTTGTCTTTCAAAGTGGCCATAATCTGATTGTAGGACATTATTTACAATTAATGAAAATTAGATCAATAAAATTAATTGTAACAAGTATCATCATTGATAATGTTTAGGTGAAGGATACATGAATACATTTTAAATAAATGACTCCACTTAATGGCTTCACTCAAATTCTGAATCAAATTTTTGTGCTGACTGTCTCCTGAAAGTCTGACCTAATTTAAAATTTATGGTGTATCTCATGGAATCTGGCACAGTGTCATCTTGTTGTCACATTTTTGGCAGACAGTGTTTGCATATTTGTCAGTACTCATGTCCCTGTAAGATTTGTTGCTGTGTTAACAATGATGCTGGTTTTAGAAACATAATCAATTGCCTGTGAATGATACAACTGTTCATCCATTTTCATTTTTTGTAGTACCTTGAGCAGTTAGTTTTGTAACATTTGTTGTTGTTTTTTTTGCATACAAAAGTTGCCTCTCATTTTGAAAAATAAAACTGTTAGAAGAGTTTTGTGTCTCATGTCAATTATGTAAATTATACCACTTTGCATTAGATTTTAGTTTAAAGTCTATAAGTACCAACATAATCGATTTACACAGTGTAGCTAGAATATGTGTCATTAGAAGTGAATACAAAAATATCTATGGCAACATTTAGGTGAAATACTTGGTATACCCAGTTTGAGTTCTAAACTTTTAAAACTTGTATTGTTTTACTTTTTTTTCTTTAATTTTTGCTCGTACCGAATGTTAGGAAGTACTGAAAATCACAAGCAGTCAACATGTGGCCATTTTCGTACTTTAGTCTACTTAATATTTCATTGAATAATATTTTATTGTATAAGAGTCTAAACCTGCTGTATACAATTGGTTGATAGAGGCCGCAATTCAGGTAATCAGACTGTTCTTTCTCTAATAAATTTCTTGCACCTCCCTTTTCATAAAGAGTGTTTATTTCGTAAGAAAATGATGTGTTTCAACCTTGCTGTTAAAGTAAAGTTAGAAAATTTGATGGAATTACGACATGTTTATGTATTGTATGCCCATCATAATGCATTATGTTAGTAATATGGCACTGACGTTACAGCTTTGAGTGATGAGTGTAATAAATATTCTGTTATATATGATGCAATGATTAAGATGATTTGTCTAGCCAGCAGCCTTCTGTTTATATTAATGTCTTAAACATTCACTTGCAATCTTACAAGAAAAGATTCTAGTAATTACTGAAGTGATTATTATACTGTTTTATGCCCTGTTCTAAAGTTATGACCCTTGTTTGAATGATTCTTAAGTCATTTGCTGGTCCCAGAAATTAACATTGTGCTCATCAATGAAATAATTGATCAATAGTGCATTGATGATAAGTGATTTATAGCTGTATTTAATTGATAGTCTCCTTGTATTAATATTGAAATTTTTACTGATGGATGGAATCTATGTAGTCTTATAGAATGCTTTGAAAAAATAGCTGTCTCTTGTTTTTTCAAATTTTGGGATTATTTTGTAGTTCCCATTGTAACTGCACTTCCAGTACTTTGATTAAAACGAATCTGCAGTTTTGTTACAAATAAAATTAGAAATTTGCAAATAACAAACTTCAGGTTGGTTTTGGTTGTTTATTATTTCAATGCGGTGACCTTGTCTGTTTTGTATTTATAGCTATGACATTTATTTGTCTGAGTTATGTAACTATGCTGATGAATTAATTTCCTTGTTTTGAATAGAGCCACCTAATAGTAAATGACAATTTTAGTCAGATCTTGACTTAATAGATGAATATTATGTTAATTAGAATGCTGAATGTGCCGTGATTTGTGGATGGGGAGGAAGGCAGGTTCTGAACAAAGTAAAAGCATTTATATAATGTTTCAGTTTAAAAATGATTCTTTTCACCCTGTAAGATGTTTTGGTTATTGTAAATATTCATCTGCACCCAATGTTACAAACATTGGTTTTATTTATCCATTTGAGGTAAGCTTTGGGTTAAGTGATTGTGTAATATTTTGGTTGGGATAAATTTAGCCCAAGCGGCTGATATTGGTAATGAAGTCACTTGAATCCTCTGTGTGTTTTCAGTACTCACCTGAATGGCCAAGATCCACTAGGGTTTGGTACAAGAAAAGCAGTCATTTTGTTTCTGGTTAACATTTGGTTAACCTCTTTACCTAACATCAGATTTAACCCAGTGGTTAGGTTTAACCAATTTTTATTCAATCAGACCCTGTTTGTTATATTCTGTTCTTTATGACAAAATTTCAAATCTGCAATCCACAGATTTTTGTAATACTTGTTAATGAAAATCATTTTGACTTCAAAAAATTGTTTAAATTTGAACTATGTTTCATTAAAATTAATGAAAATTTAATTTGTGTGTCTTGATTAATTGATGCTCTGTGCCATTTTTCGCTTTTGTCTGAATTTTTTTAGTTTGTATGCATAAACTATTAAACTTTACTGAAGTCTCTGCAACTATATTAGAATAAATTTCGTACTGAGACCTTTAATATTCAAATTTCCAGTAAATATCTTTCTAATGAATTGTTTTTGTGTCAAATTATGAAATGTCTATGTAACTGAAATTTTATATTCTCGTGATTTATCTGAGACCTCATTTAATGAGACAAGTTATTAGCATTTCTAAAATATGGTTTTCTGAAATGTTTGATAATGATAGCATCTATTTTATAATAGCAATATTTTCTTACTTTCGAAGTCTGAGTTGTCTTAATTCAGACATGGATTTATTTAAGAAATAATGTACAACATCGGAGACTTGAGACATTCTGTGCTAGATGTCTTAAATAAAATTTCTATCTTTTTCACAAAAATTAAAAGGACAATGTGTAGTTAAATAACAGCCTAATGACCTATTTCATGATGGCTCATTAAATTATAACCACTCATTAAATATGGATGCGTTTATATCTTAAGTATATATTTAAGGTATAAATTTAAAATTTCAAGGTTCGTTAAATCTGGATTTATGATTTAAGATGTTCTTGTACCAGGTTTGTCTGTGTATGACTTATAGTGTTGTATTTTATCAGACCCACCATTTATAACAGAGGAGGTTAGATACTTAGTTCACCATATGGGAAAACATGATCCCGTTATAAGCTGAAAATGAAATACCCCGTTACCTAATACAATATGATGTATGAAGTATTAAATGTAACAACATCCTGTTAACTAGGAGCACACCACAGGTCTATAGGGTCTTCTCATGTTCTTTCTACACTTCAGTATATTTACACACATCATGTCAAGATTTCATTCATAAAACTTGAAGTGTTGTTAAACTGTTAGATAGCGTACTGAGATAGTTACACCAGCCCATGTCTTGGTCCTCATTGATAAAATGCAGCGTCAAGCTGTTTATCAATGGGGAAACATACTAAGTTGACTTAACTATTGCTGTGGTTGTCTCAGTTTAGCATTGTGTAACTTGGTATAAATATAAGCGCTCAGTGACACTTTTTGTTATTCAGATTTCTTTTGTTTGTTGATCTGTCTAACTATATTTACATTGTATTGAGAAGGATGGTTGATTTTTGACGGATCATTAATTTTCCCTTTTGTGATAAATTTAAAATCATCAGTCCATGATAATTGTTCTATTTTACTGTGATTTCTTATGGTCAAATTATGGTACAGAGGAGTGGTCAAGTATTCTACATGGTTATTCTCGAGATCAGGGACAGTTTTTATCACTCTAAATTGACCCTTGATGTCTTTGATCAGAAAAATTATCATAAAAAAATACTTCATGCAGAATGAAGATATCAATCAAAATTATTTCTCAAGTTTATTTTATTGAAATATTGTGGGAACTTTGAATTTTTGCATTTTAATGTTTCAATTTTGCCACTTTATTTCTTGAATTGTGTACCATTGTACTGGTCAGAGAAAGATGTTACCAGCACTTATAGCTGTATCTAGGGTTTATATTACTGTTTTGTTTTAAGAAAAGATGGCATTAGTAAAATGCATGTGGTCCTAAACACATGGTGACAACAGTTTAAGTGTCCAAATTGCATGTTTTATAAAACTAAATATTGATTGTTTTATGACATTCCAATTCCCAGAAATAAGGCTCCACTGTACTTTATAATATAATTGTTGTAACGAACACAATGGAACTTTACATTCTTCTCTTATTATTTCCTTAAACAACAATACCAGCGCTTGTTATGGCCATGATGAGGAAATAATGGCTCTGTATAATGTATGTTTGTCAAAGTTGTCATGTTTTGATATCATTTGTCAGCGCTTGATGGCAGCTTTTCTGCTTCAAGATTCTTTGATGCGACTACGTTTAATTTTAACATAATGAATTTTTAAATTTTATTGTATGGTTCAATTTTCATGATTATTTTCTGGTAGGCAGGTAACAACCCCATTGTATGCATACACACTTGGCTTTTCCATGTTTTTATTATCCTTGTTGTCCAATCACTGTATTAAGATTCAGGGTTTCCGCTGCCATTCACCAGTTTTGCAAATGGCAAAAAAAAATAAAATTAAGCATATCTTTTTGTTTGCCCGGACCCTCCCCTCCATACATGTGGTGGAAAAATATAATGTCTGGTAGAAACCCTGAAGATTGCTTAAGTCCAGTGGTTGACTTAACTAAACTGCGACTGAATTTTTTCTGTATGTCCAGTTTGTTTGTCTATAACTTGACTTTCTTTGCTAAAACTGAGCACATATTACGTTGGAGAAATCTTCCTTTCATCATACCCTGCGAACAAAGTTTTTATACCACTTGGCATAAAAAATTTTTTTGGGGGGGGGTATCCTGGAATCATCCTAGTTGTTGGTCAGTTGATGGGTTAGTCTTGTGTTTGTCCCCATTTTGTTGGGTTATTTCATCACAATTCAGTGATGGGTCTAGTTTTTTTTCCAATTTGCATATTGATAGTAAAATTCAAATTATATACATGATTTTTTTTATTAATTTCAAATCCAAAAACTAATGTTCTTGTTACATTATTTTGTTTAATTTTAATACTTGATCACAAAAACATCCTTTTTCTTTTTCTTCTTGCTTTAAAAAACTAACATCAGTTTTCTGGCCTTATTTCTAGACAAATTAGGATGGGTATTTTGTCTAAATTAGAAAAGTTGGTCAGCTGTAAGTGAAAGTGTTACAGATTTGATCTAAACTGTTACAAAGATGCAAATAAATTATCACTGTAAGAACAATGGGTATTTATAATGTTTTAGTGCATTTAGGAAACTTTGACATTTTTAGACAGTTTTTTGAATTTTTAATGAAATTATTTAACAAATTTTCTTTGTCATGACAAAGAAACTGGTGTGTATATTTTGCAAAGAATGTTGATAAACAATATTTATTTTATCAGACTCAAAGTGAATTTTCAATCTTCTAGTCATGATATTTTCAACCTAGATCTCTGTAGCTAATCAGTGTCAGAATTGACTTTAATTACTATGTTCAGATCTTCGCAAAAATCAAGTTTTCAACAAAGAGTCAGCAGTCAATTCAATTCAATCTTAAGGCAAAAGACGTTTTTGGTGTCATTTTAGATTAGTCTGATTGAAATCTGGCAACTTTGTTTTGTTCATTGTTGCATTCATATAATTCATGTTGAGGGTTTCATTTCACCTTGACCCCTCTTTACACCTTTGTTAAGGCTCCCTGGGTTTTCTCAATTACACCCAATTGCAAACAAATCACAAAATTAGAGTACTTTTCTTTCATTGTTCCCCATTCATGATTTACACAGTTAAAAGCTGTAACCTGGCTTTTCACTGTAACTTCCCTTTTGGTTCCCAATTCATTGATAATAATTTTTGAAATTTTATTGAGGGTCCCCATGGGTAATTTTACAGCTGAGTAAAACTTTATTTCATTTCAAGGGCCTATATATCATTGATGTCCGTAAGAGATGAGTTAACATTTAAATGTAATGGGGAATTCTGTTTATTTTCCAGATAAATATGAGATAAATGTGTGGTACTACTAACTCTGTTCTGATGAATCTTGATATGAGAGCCTAATTTATCATTCGTTGACCTCTTAATACATAGACAGCTGCAGTTGGTTTATAATGTGAGTAGCTCTGCTTGCTAAATGATGATGATGTTGAGATTAGCTGCACTCTCTTATATAAATGTAATGTATTATATTGTATATACTGTCCTTGAAGCCAAAATCCTCACATCCTTTTCTTATGAGTTTGAATCAAATCTCCATGTTGTTGTTTAAGGTACTCTGTGATCTTGTATTGTACCATATAATGTTGCTGTTGCTGCTGCCTGTTGTTGCTGCTATTATTTGTTGTTGTTACTACCTGCATTGTTGAGGTTCATTCAACTTGATTTGCTATTGTTGTTTTAATTCTGTCTGTTGTTGTTGTGGCTGCTACCTGTGTTGTTGTTGATGTAGCTTGTTGCTATTGTTTTGATTCTTGCTGTTGTTGTTGCTACCTGCCGTTGTTGCTATTATTTGTTGTTGTTACTACCTGCATTATTGAAGTTCATTCAACTTGTGTTGCTAGTTTTGTTCCAATTCTTGCTGGTCTTGTTGTTTTATTATTGTTGTTGTTGTTGCTGTAGCTGCTTCTCCTATTGAGATCAAGGTTTTGCTGCTATTACAGAACTTAAATACTTTTGTGCTGTAAAGATATTACGTTGACTTGTCTGTTGATGCTACTGTTTATTATGTTTTTTGTTGTTGTTTTTTTAATTGGTTTGCATAACTGATGACAATTACTACTAACCTTCTTGTACTGAATGGTTTCCTTCTAAATGAAAAAAAAAAACATTGGGGAAATTCAGGTCAGGGTGTTTTTCTGAATTCCTACTACTTACCTAGACATGCAAATGTTAAACAAAACTATGCATTTCATTACAGTATGTTATGACACTGCTTACAAGCTTTTTATTCAGTTCTTTTACTAATTTGACCCATATTCTACTGTCAAGACATTATTTGATATAATAAAAAAAAACTCAATATTTTGTTCTTGAAAAATGATCAGACCATATCACTGTGTCATGTTCCTGTCACATGGAATAATATAACAAGAAAGTGATGCAGTGAATTATTCATTTTTACGCTTGTTAGTGCACAGCTGTCTCTTATAATTTTTATATGTAACCTTTTAGTAAGTATAAATTTCACAAGAATTTAAAATAGAGCATTCTAATTGATACTATATTCTTGTCCTTCTTTTTGTGAATACAACTTAGGATAGATAGATTACCTGTGAACATCCTCCTGAAATGTGATAATATGAAATATCTACCATGATGTTGATGTGAAATATTAGTGAACTACTCACAGTTGTTGTATATTATTTGACACTTGAATTAACTTACATTATTGTATGATAAATGATACAGGATAATATAATTGTACACAATAAGAAATAAGATTCTCTGTTCATTTCACTGATCTGAGAGTACTGAGTACTTTTTTTTATCTAGTGACTTTCAGCTGTCGACATGAAGCATTGAGACAAGAAATGTTACACCTACATTGGACTCGTTTCTAGACTTCATAAACTTTATACAGCCCAGACTTATTAATGATACTTGTTTGGATTTAAGATTGATAATGCTGTATTCTGACACTAATGCTGTGACTTTTTTTATACAGTGTAAGTTTGATACCATATCATTTATTATGATCTATAAATAAATGAAATTCAATCTAAACATAGATTCTATTTCTTTATAAATAAAAAAAAAATTGCACGAAAGTTTTCCTCATTTTTTTAACTTAGCTACACAATCAGAAATGAGCACTTTGAAATTTTGCTTAATGTGTGTATCAAAACTAGATTAATAATGACATAGTGTATTTATTAAGTGTGTGTGAAGAAGAAAAAACAGTTTCTATTATTTAGTTTAAGATTTACAATAAAACTTGTATTAATAATGGACAATGTGATGATCAGTGTCAGAATTGACCACATGGCCATAGTTTTAAGTACCATTGTCAGAAAATGAGATATAAATAAATCTGACTGTACATATATTATGTAAACTTTAAAGTTATTCTGACATTTTTGAATACTTTGATATTCATGTTTTTTCATGTGGGATTATTATATTGTTCAGGAAGAGACAAATGATGTCAAGTAATGTACAGCTCTCATATTGTTAAATCTCAAGATTGAATTATTCTGTAGTTCTGTTTAGTATCAGTTTTTTTGCAATTTTCTGCTCTATCTTGACTTGTTGCTTTTTCCCCTTGGGAGCCCCTAATATCAAAATTTTGTAACCGCAATGTTGCATGCTGGGTGAGTTTCTAGGCCAGTGACTCTAGGTCAAGTTATCTACGCCAAATTTAGATCCTAGTTCATTCATAAAGTGTAGAAGTGGGAGGAGCTACATGAATTATGCAGATGAGGTAGGCTCTGATTGGCTGTGTACCGACTCTACTATCAGTAGTTAATGAAAAGGTTTTGTGTGTCAGCAAAGTTTCATTCATAAAATCTACATCTGTTTAAATTTGGAGGGAAGCAATTTTCCCAGGGTTGTAAAGTGGAGTCCCATTCATAAACTTGGCGAAGCTTTTTACAAATGGATTTTTTGCAGTTGAAATGTTTCATAAAGTAAGGAGAAACGATAAATTCAAAAGTAGGTGTTTGTGATTACGATCGTTAATTTTGCAATTAAGGTGGAAAGCAGTGGCAGAAAGTTTTGAAGAAGTTTTTGTGCTATATTTTCTGTGAGAATCTGGTGTACAGGTACCTGGTAAATGTACAGATGAGCAATTGATGACTTGAGTATGGCTTATACACTGGCTAGAAAATCTACATGTATGTTTGATCTGGATTGGTGAACATTTTTCATTGATGGGCTGCAGTTGTTTTCATGTAGAGAGTTATATACAAAGTCTTGGTTATCAGTTGTGATAGTGGTTTGTGATGCTTTCTCTATGGACTATTAGTCAATATTGAAAGAATTGGAAATTTACTTTACACTTGATTATTGGTGAAAAACTTGTAAATAATCTTTGGGAAAATCTTTTTATGACAACTTTTGATAACTTGATGATGGATGTTAAACTTTGATCTTATTTGAACTATATGCAAAGTTTTATCCCATAATCTATTTTTAATTTTCGAGTTAATCTCTTCACAAGTATTGGGCACTTGATATTTTCTGCTCAGTGCTGCATTTTATATCCTTGTTGGTTTGATGCAAATATTTGTTGAAGATTTGATATTAAGAGAATATTCATGGAAACTGTGAGCTTGAAAAGCTAAAGGGTCATATTTGACAATCAGATTATAACTTCTTTCAACTTCAAGTGAATAATTGACCAATCAAAATGGAGATAAAATGTCGCCATAGTAACGTTAAGTAAGTTATGCAAATAGATGCAATTTTTGAGATTGTTGGCAAGAGGCGGAAGGATCTGATTGGACTTGGTGTAAATGATGAATATTGCAGTATTTAATTAGTGAATGCATTATTCATTTGTGATGTCAAGTAGAAATGACAAATATTGTTCTATTATATAGTTGATGAGAAAAATCTCATAATAAACTACGGACAAACTCCATTCTTCAGGAAACTTGTCATATTACCGTTACTGTATGTAAACGATAGTGTGGTATATACATATGAATGAAAGTTGGTCCACATTTACTTGTGTCATATATTCAACTGTAAGATTTGTTAAAGAGCCGAAAAAATCATTTGCATAAATAACTGCAGGTAAAATACGGAGATCTGAGACGAGTTTGATTCATGGTGCTATTGCTTCTGTGAGCTTGCATTATCACCTCAGTGACGCAGAGGATTAATTATGCCTGTATAGTTCTTAAAATAGAAGTTTTCATCTTAGTTTACAACGGTCTTCCTGAATTTTGAATTAGGAGTTTTTTTACACAAATATGTTAATGATAGGACCATGCTTGCAATGATAACTCAATCTCCAGTTACTCTGAAATCCCCGTCGACGGCGTTCTGTGGTGGTAGCGCCACCTGGCACAGTCATGGGAGACTCAAACCTCAACCTATTAATACAAAACGATGCAACTTATTAGGTAAGCATTCTTTCCTTTGTAGAAGTATCATGTACCTTCCATTTTATTCACTGTTAATCTTTATAACCGTTTAATTAATGTTTTATTGCAGTATAAATTCATTACATGATTAATAAATTGTTTGACAAGGTTGTGTTAGTTTGATGGTTTTTATCAATTTCTGATTTAAACTTTTGTAATATAATTTCACAAAACCTTAGAATAGTTCATATTAAACAATTTTTGTAAATTTTACAAATTATTGTTTCTTCTGTCTTATTTTTATGTTGGTGTCAAAGAATTTTTATGATAGTAGTCCTTGCCAATGCGCAGGTTGTACAAATTGAAGTGTCTCTTTCTGTCAGTTTATATTTGGGATTTTAATTTACAAGTTTAAATCATTACGTTGTTATCATATTACCCTACTATAATGACTTGTAAATGGACAGTTTTTTCTGTGTGAATAGTCGACATTTTGATACAAGTATTGTATCCATGTTTTTGTCACAACAAATATCCATCTTTATATTCTTTTCAATAAAATACTCAATAATTTCACTGATTCTGTAAAATATTGCAAACATTTTAGTACTACTTTTCCCCTACTGTGATATAAATGTATGATTAATTATACATTAATTGATAATAAGTCTATATTAATTTATGTATAATATTTGTATACATCACTTATTTACATATGATGCACATATTCCTAAGGCACTGTATATGTACATATTACAATGTATATATATGAACATATGAATTCAAATTCTAACTATTCAACATAACACATGTCTGTTTTGTATGAATATGACACAAGTTATGCTCAGTTTTGAGATGGTTGTCATCAGTTCACCTGAGAAATATCATCTTTAGTTTCACTGTCCCATCTTCTAATGCTTTATAACAGTGAGAATGTCTATTTATCTTAATTATTACATTGTCTGTGTAATTAATCAAGTAAATTTTCTTTGTTGCTCTGTTCTTGTATATGATAAATTATGTTGCTAAAACCAAAGCTCAACTCTATGATTACCCTGACAGCATCTCATATTGTTAAGTATATTTCCTTGTTTATGTCACACAATGTTCCGTTATTAGCACAGCATCTTTTGTGCTAGTGTTGTTTTATTGAATGTTAAAATTTTATTTAAAATTCTATTCTATTCTATTCTACTCTGTCCTCAATGTTTCTAGTTTTAAATAGGAATATTTATTCTATCCTCTTCTCATAGTTGTAGATTTTGAATCTTTTTATGACTATTGTTAAATAATTTGGTTAAATTACACATCTTTTCGTTTTTCTTTTTTTTTTTGAAAAAAACAACAACAACATATGCCTTTTAAGTTTTTTCTGAATGATGTTGTGTGCTTGAGTACAATGCAGTGGCATTCATTAATTGGAAAAATGCTACCATATTTAATCAATACTATATTTCTGCTTATTTTTTTTCTGCTGAACAGACAGTGAATTGAATGGGTATCTTAGAATTTTATTCTTCATTATGTAACCAATGTAACCTAATGGAGAGCTGAATTAATTGTTACAGAACTTTTTGAAGTATTCTTAGATAACTGCTATGCTATCTTGTAATGAAATGGGAGTTGTTAAAATGGGCTTGTTTTAAATTCTTATTAACCACACAAATATCATGAACATGAAATTATTTGTAACAAGAATTATTTGTAAGCTATTTCTTGAACACCAAAGATAGCTAGCTGGCTTACAAAAGAGTCAGTGTTGTTCATTTATGTTAACTGTCAGACAATTATAGCCCTTCTACTTCTGGGGCTGACATTTGTTGTGCAATATGAATGTTTTAATTGCGAACATTTCTATGCATTGTATGCAGCAGTTTTATACCATGGACAGGATATTAAAGTAATCAGAGCTTTGTGTACATGTTAGATTTTTAACACAAAATTGTGTAATACCTTCATTATAATGTAACAATGCTGGCTCTACCAACAATGTCACAGTTAATTATGTATTAAGTATACACACAGATTTCTATCAGTGATAAGATTTGTAATCTCTATTTCACAATATCCTCAATTAAAAGGACAGACATTCTTCTTTGAACTATTTTTCATGTTATTGAATTATTGAGATGGCCAGACCTTCATTGTTATGCAATGTTCATTTTAAACTGTCCTAGTTTGATGGTTTTTTTTAGCTCTATCAGTGTTCTAGTTTAATCAAACGTCTCAAAGGGTTATTGCCCTTGATAAAAGTACATCTATTATAGCTGCTCCGTGTGGAAATAGTGTAATAATTGTTACATTGAATGTCTTCTGAGCTGTTGCCAATCTTTTAATACGTAAAGACAAGACTTAATTTCTTCTTATTTGATGTAATCACCTTTTCCCAGTATTTGGTATAAGTCACGTTCTTTTTTCAATTAATTCATTAATTTATTCTGTAATCAGAGATTTTCATGGGTAGTGATAACACCAGTTGACAAGTGGGTATTTTTTAACCGTTACCTGGTTAACTTGCTTCTTGCTGTACTTCAATAGTTTTCACTTATCACGGAGTTCAGTTTTACTGTAAAAATATTATATAAATTAAGTTAAAATTGATGAAAATTTTACTTGAATTTAATCAAGATTTTTTTGGTTTCCAAAATTTTAGACATAAATAGTAATAGACAAGAAAAAAGCAATATTTTCTTTCTGATTTTTTTCCAAATTATTTATTCATTCAAGAACGTGACAAAGTAAAAAATTGTTGATTTGTTATAGTTTTCAGTCACCCTATTGTTCAGGTAAATAGCTGAACCCAATCAAATTTAAAAAAAAAAATGATTCAGTTTAAACATTGTTGGTACTATTTTAATAACTGTAGACCTTTCAGATTTACTGTAATTGTTCATTTTGTTTTATTATGAATCAAAAAAAAAAACTTTTTTGGTTCTGATTTTAAACATAGAAATATTTTTAATGTGAAAAATATATTTTCATGAGTAGGGAGTTGTTAAATTTAGATGTTTTAAGTATTGCTGACTTAAAGAAATCAGTCTAAAATAAAGAACTATAGTCAAACTTGAGCTTATGACCACTTCTGAACAATGATCACCTGTCAATAATGGCAGTCAATTTCCCACCCATCACAATTAAAATGGCCATGCATAAACAACAGTCACCCATTGTACGCAGCCAGTTTCCACTACATATGATTCCCTCAGAGCTAATTTGGCCCTTAACAGCAGTCATCCTTGTATAGCTCATTAAATAACATCTTTTGTTAGACATACTTGATTGTTGCACTATAATTATCACTCTATTAAACAGAGTAAACTGGTTTCCATTTGTTCTTTTTGCTGTTTGTTCTAAGTGACAAAACTTCCCAATTTTCGTAGAAAGTTATAACTCAAATGATGTATGTTTTATGGAAATTATCCATACAATTTTGGCCCAGTATTTGTTTTTTTCTTTTTGTGTCGCTAACTGTTCCTTAAAAAATCTTGCGCTGTGATTAGAAATCTTCAAAACATTAATCTCTGATATTAGAGGATTGTGCGTACTAGCTAAATTTTTGGAGTTATGCCCCTTTTTAACTTAGATGTTTTGTCAAAAGTATGCCTTTCATGTTCTAAATCAATATCTCAAATGTGTCCCCTGTTTCTGACATGTAAAACAGACAAGTGCTGGCACCTCTCTGCAGAGCTCTAGTTTATTGGATAAGTTTACCTTGAAATAAATGGATGATAATTGAACTGTTCTTCAGTTAATGTTGATTAATCAATGCAGATGATATTCTGATGTGCACATTTTGGACAGTCTTAATTGTAGTTCCTTTGTGTTTATTTTTCTTAGTACATTCTGAAAATAAGACGAATAAAAATATCTGAAAATCTTTATTCTACTATACAAAAGATATTTGAAGACTATTGCTTAATAATAAAATTATTAGTACATTCCAGGATTCTTTCCTCCGAATAAAGGTCACCTATCAACACAGCCACTTTCAGAACATCCTGAAGGTGACCTTTGTTTTGCATGTTTGACTGTAATAGTACAAATAACTACTTTTTCAAAGTTTTCTTGATCTTAAAATCTCTGTATAGTCTGCATATTTAAAATTGAATATAAAAAAAACATTTATGGACGTTGGTATAACCGAAATCTTTGCCTCTGTAGTGACGGTTTTTCACCCCGATTTTTTATCAGTGATATTTCTAAGATAACTGTTATGTTGTTTGTCTATGTGGGATGATATTTATGTTGTTACGCAGTAAATTAGTTTGATAGATCTACAGTGGCATGGCAATGAATGTTTTATTGGACTCCATACTAATTTTATGGTCCTTGTTAGATAACACGGACGTTATCGTAGATGGAGTGATACTTTGAGTTGCTTATCAATGATAACTCCGAGTTTTTATTACTCAGTGCTCTGTCATAAATTATAAACTTATTCTCAAAAAAATTGTGGATGGGAAAAAAATCTGAAACCTTTTTCAGAAACTTTTGTTCTATTAATATTACTTGGGAGACATAGAGTTATAGACAACATAAGTGCTGTACTCCTAAGTGTTGATAGTGTTGTCATATCCCCGTCTGTCTGTCAAAAACCAGCGCTTGACATTCTGATCATGTTGTAACTTACTACCGTAGACTATGGATTGATAGATACAGCAATGTACAACTTTATGACCAAGATACAAATCAGAAGACTATGAAACTTTAGCTTTATGTAGAAATCTACTGATGAGATTAAGTTGAAACCAGACATACATTTATATATTTTCTTTGTTCATTGCAACATTTCCTGAACTTTTATTACTTCAAATTGCAGAATTGGATTTCTTTCATTGTGATTATTTTGAAATAAAAATTGAATCCATGAATGAAATATCAGGGAATCATCAGCTGATCATAATTATTGATAAATGAATAAAGATAGAATGCATGTTACAATGTTCCTTTCATTATGTGGTTCTTGAACTTCAGCATTGCTCAAAACACAAGCTTTTCAAAAACTTAAGTCATGTCTTAGATTCTCTGCATTCTTATTGTATAAAAGTTTAATTGGTGGGATAAGATAATTAATGTCCATTTTCCCACTTTTTACCATGGCATGCACAATATCATAATTTTAGATACTTGATGATTTAGTTCAATGGACAGGTTTGGTTTACAGAACTGATATAATATTGGCACTCAGACTTTCAGATGCTATCAGATAATGTTGTAAGTATATATTTAGTAAAAAATATCCACTTTTGTTTCTTTAAATGGTCCTGCAATTGTAACAATTGTAATAGCCAATTATGCTACTCATTAAATTCTATTTTAGATCATTGTCGTGATAATTACTGCGAGTCTCAGCATTATTAAAACAAAAGTTTGTCGTCAGTATTTTGGGAAGGGCAATGTGTTGCTGATTGAGAAAATGACCTTCACCTTCTATATCATTGTGAAACCTATCCTATAAAATTTGTGACTTAGCCTGCAGCAGTAACTTACACAAGTATGTATGCATAGTGAGTTTGTACAATTTCATTCATAAAGCATCTTGTTGATCAAAACTAATGCAATATATTTGCATGTTTGTGTTTCATACTGTTTTAATGAACCTGACTTCCATAGCCCCAAGCTTTGAAAGATTGAAACCAGTGTCGTACAAGTCAAGAGTTTGTGTCATATTGAATCTTGATCTCAGAAAAGCTTATCTTGGAAACGGATGTGGCTACTTTCGAAAGCCATGTAATTAATTCCTTATAAAGTAGTTACGTCTATAATTGTAAGGCAATGTGAACTGTGTACTGAATAAGGAATGTCTCAGGAATTTAAACTCTGGCAAAGTGTGACTACTGTGATATAGACATTTAATGTCTGCAAATGAATTGTATAATTTCATCATACACTATAAAATGCTCAAACCAATCATCTACTAGGGTTTGATGTATTAAACTGTGGTTAATTCTTTTTTTTTACGACATGAGTTACCATAGTTTCATAACAAACTTATGATAAATGGAATGAATATTTTTAAAACAGTAAAGCTATTATCTTTGATTGACATCAGTCTCTCAGTTATCTGGTTTAAAATGATAGTCAAAACAATCTATATGAGATTTGTGGTACTTTATATTTTACTTGAACTTTCATTCTTGTTACGATAGTGAATGTTATTTAGTCAGGTGGATTGTAATGTACATTAGTAATGATATTTTTAGATCACAGATTTTTTATTCAAAAATAAAACAGGAAGAAAGACAGTTCGGTATTGTTTTAAGATATCTCTACTGTAGGAATGATTCAGGCTCCATTTCTTGTCTTCAAAGGCATTATCTGCTGAAAAACTGGTTCTCTTCTGCGTCACTGTATTTCATTCATTTATTTCATCAAACAATTACTCTGGTGAAGTCTCGCAAGGATATTAATTGTTGTAACTAAATTTCAATTTGTGAGTAATGTTCATGAATGGGAATCTGCTTAGCCGAGATCTGAGTCACATCTCATGAGCTAACCACAAAACCGTTGTAACTCAATGTTTCAGTATGAAGTAGATACGATAGTTTGGCACCTAAGTCTTGATGTGATTCCTTTGTACACTCATTCAAATAATATCAGGTGATGTTGCTTAAATTTTTCTTGATAAAAATTCTCTTGCTGTGAAATTGCTGACGTGTAAAAAAATTAAACAGGTGGAGAAATTAAGAAAAAAAATAACAAGCCATATTATGTTTATTCAAATGTATTTGTTGAACAGAACATCAGTTTGTTGGTTTAAAATGTGTTGAAATCTGCCAACATGCTTTATGGTACATTCAACTTTATCCAGTACATTACCACTGATAACGAAACATTTGTGAGTTCACTTATAACATTATACAAACCTGTTCAAAGTTTCTCCCCATTTTAAACATGTGCAATACCACAATTATGTATATTTTATCATTATCGGACATTATGAATGGTCTTGATTGGCCATTTAAAAACATGTTATATGAAGAGATTAAGGTCTACTTATTTGTTTTGTGTTTTAACTTTTTTTCTCATATAAACATGAATAAGTTGAAATATATATTTTTTTCTAAAGATGTGCAAATCTTAATCCTTCGTCCCTCATTAGTTTTACAATGTCTATAAAATCTCATAATCTGAGCTCACAAAAAATGTTCTAGAAATACTAATTGAATAGCAACTGACGTTAATATTTCAGATCAGTTAAGACAAAATACTTTCATTTCACCGATGCTGCAATAGGCACGGTTCATGTACATTTCTACATGGAGTTTTGATCATCTCAGAATTGCCTAGCGCATTTCTTTGTAGAATTTTTGCAAGAATTTCAAAAGTGTTCCATTTTTTAGTATGGGTTAGTTAGAAGTGTTTGCCTTTTATTTTTTTCTCAATTGATAATTGGGTATATCACATAATGACTTCTGACATTGTACTGGGTAATCAATTGATAGTCAAGTTTTTCATGTTTCACACTTTCCCATCACAATTTGTATGTTTTCATGTTTATTAGACAGTTCATTAAACATCAAACACACTTTTGCCGACAGCTGACGGGGTCGTACTGGAGAACATCTCTGTTGATAGGATCATTTAGGTGCCACCAGTTTGATGTTTTCCTTGCCTATCAAAAACAAAAAATTAAGAAAGGTGAAAGTAGGCATAATTTTTAGAGATATGAGTGATTTCAAAATTTATTTGATCGCACTAAGTTGTACTAAGTTTATCTTCGCATCTTGTTAACACTTATGTTATAACACTTGGTCAAGAGCTAGGAATTTTTAATGGAACATCGATTTATTCCTGTGTTTGGTGTACAACATTTAAATATGAATAGAATAAGTGTGTTTATAAGTGATTCTTCTTTTCTATACTCATTACTTGAAGTGTTCTAGCTGTAAATATGATGGCAGTATATGCTGATCTCAAGATTTAGTTACTGAGAAGTTTAACATTCAATAAAATATTAAATTTCTGTTTAGAACTATTTTTATGTTCCTCAGCAATTGATCTTGGCAATATTTTACTCACAAGAACTTTTGTGTGGCAGTGTATTATAAAGTTGGTTTTTGAGAGATTTCGTTTTTGGATAAATGTAGTCTTTTTCCAAACCAATTAAATTTTTACTTATAAAAAGTATATCACATTTATATTTTGTGACTTGAAAGTTATAAGTTTTTTTTCATTCAAGATTTAAAAAGATATGTACATTTGTAAATTAGCCTAAAAACTTTCATGTTGCTGATATATTTATGTCTCTAGAAGGATTGTGGTTACCTTCCCTTTTATTTTATTGTTTCCCCCAATAACATCTGTGTATATGATAATATTCTTAGTGGTTTTTAACCTACCAATTAACTTTATCTCTGTTACTGTTATGTTTGACCATTGTGAGTTAAAGACTTCCTTTTTACATGATTGAAGTGTTCCTAGAATGGTGTACACCTGCAGACCAATCCTATACAAATTATTTCTAGACATTTAATTTGTTTACAGTTAGGAGATGGAGTATTTTGTATTGTTTTGAAACATTTCACTAATTTCTAGTTCTTTGGGGTTTAAAACTTGCTTTGAGTAAAAAGCAATGATTCACTAGCTTTATACTCATTCATGATTGGTCTGAAATTTAATTGTCTGTATACTAATACATTCAATATCTAGTTTCGTATTTCCAATCATATAGAATGTGTTTTTTATTAGAATTAAATGCACAAATATCTGCAATGATATTATTTTCTGTAGTGTTGTTATTAAAAGAAGATTTGTATACAGTGTTATATGAAGTAATGTTCATTATAAGTATATGTCATTAGACATGCTCCCATAAACTTGACTTATTATCTGTACAAATGATTGAACCATTTAAAGTCAATCTGAATATTAGATATGTCTCCAGTAGCATATTATGGGAAAAAATCACATCAGTTACTGGAGATATGTCAGTTAATTAATTACTTTTGATTAGAAAATAGAAATGGTTCTTAACAAATTTTGTGCTCATGAATGCATGATAGTTCATTTGTAAAGTTGACATTTAATTCTGACATTTGAGTATCTCACCCACTTGATTATACCAGAATTTGTGGAGCTACATTTACTGTGATTTTCCTGTTACAGTGGAAACTCCCTAAACCAGTTCTACTGTAGACCAATTTCATGTTTAAATCGGTCAAATGTTCTGGTCCCAACTTCATTACTGTATAATTCAAAAATCCCCTCTAAACTGGCATCCCTTCTAAACCAGCCAAATGACCTGTTACATTTTGAAAACCTTTTTCCAAGTTAATTATCTATTCATAACTTTTAACTTTCTAGACTTAAGCAAGGAAGATGAATTCCATTTTTATTCGAATTAATTATTTCCCCTTAATTTATCTCTTCTTTGCTGGTTGAATGTACTATGGGAACCAGAAAGGCCCATTTGTTCAGACCTTGATTGCATGGTCAAAACTAAATGTGTGGCTTAATAACCTGAAGGAATTGATCAAACAGAAATGGGCTCTGGCTGGCCCATTCCAATTGTTTCTGATCGAGATTAGGAGCTGACAGAATTATCTGCTTAATTTATTGAATTGTCTCCCCTGATTTGGCCTGATTGGTTTGTAATGTATTGTTATTTCATTCATGTTAAAATTATGAATGAAACTCAAACAGATGATTTTCATATCATTGCCAGAAGTCTATATTTATCTTATTAATTTGTAATTTAGTATTTTTATTGCAACCTGAACACAGCAGTCTGGGCTATTTTAAAACCTCAGGTTAATTTAATATTGTATGGACATGAATAATTCTAACTGAAAACTTATCATCATTGTGGTTTCCATTTTTATATGATCCTTGTTTTCACTGAAATAGATAGGTATAGGGCAGAATAAATGTAATGAATATGTCTCCATGGTAACATGAAATGAAAATGTAAGCAATATTTTTTTCATATTTTGGAAATTAGAATCGTTACTGACTTCTACTGTACAGATTTAAGTAAAAGGATACCAGCGATTAAATAACAAAAGATAGAATAATTTGAATACATGAATAACTTAATATCTTGTATTTCCTGTAATAATTTTTCAAAAATGCAAATAAGCATTTCAATATATTGGTACCAAAGCTGTAAAGAGGGATTAAAGTGGCATCTGTTGATGTATTACCAGTCGAGAAAGCATAATACTGGTGTAAATGTTTTAATACTAGGTATTATAATTAACACACTAAAAGATTTCTTTTATTCTTTAAAAGCGACCAGTCTGTTAGCAGATTGATTCCGTCTTGTCTAGTTGAGAACCTGCGTCCAAAAATGAAAGTTGGTGGAAAATATGAATTGTGAGATGAAGTATGTGAATATCTGGGGATTTTAATTAGTTCATTGCTTTATATATTCAAGTATTTTTTTCTATAGTGAACTTAATGAATTATCTGTTATTTATTGAATGCCAAGTGCTTTACATTCTTGTGTATTGTATTGATTGCAATGAAAAATAATTATTGTTCTTTATTTGATATAAATAAATAATCCTGTTTTGTAGGATTTTTATTTGTATGTTCTGTGACAATTTGAAATTATTCTGACTTACTATGTTTTGTTAACCAAATGTGAACAGTAAAGAAGTAAACAGTTTGCTCCAAACATCAGGTTCACATAAGACAGTTTTGTACAGTTTATGTGTGATTATAATTATGAAAAGATAAAATGAACAAAACTAGTCTGAATAGAAAAAAAACAATTGAAGTATAAAAAAGCATGTCAAGTTGGTTCTGTCTTGACGCAGTAATTATTACCAATTACTTGAATTAGAAAACAACTCCTATACTCTGACAGTGTATGTCCGAGGGTTTGTGACAGCTCATTTAGGCTAATCTTTGCTGCAGACTAGCGGTCTGCCTCGTTTAAAAGTCGTCTGACAGATCTTAATGTTTGAGTGTCATTGTACCCATTGTTTTCACATGTTAGTTGAAGAAATCTGCATTGTTTGCCACTGAGCTGCTTGACAAACATAATGTAAAAACTTGTGACATTTTAAGTAAGTAGATGGATGAAGACTGGATTATTCTTAGTTTAGTCACTTATGTTATCACGGCAAAAAAATAGCTGATGAAAGGCCAACTTTAACACAATCTGTGTTTTATTCTATATCAAATGAAGTGAGCTATTATACTGTACACTACAAAGCAGTTATAGTTTTAAGTCTTCTTCTTACTTTTTTTTGGTTTTCTGTATCCAATAATTGCACTGAATAGTTGTCCGACAACTTAGTTCAGTATGTAAGTGATTGAAGTATGTACTACATTGCCTATGATTCTATTTTTGCAATTTTATGATTTTTCATCGTTTAATTCATTATTTTTTTAAATTTGTGTACGATTCAAAAATGGTAAAAATGCATCAATCAGTAAAATTACTTTTGTTTAATGCTTTTATAAAATTTATTTTAGTAGATTCAACTTCAAATGAAGATTTAAAAAAATATATTTTTTTTATTTATTTATTTTTTATTGTCAAATTTAAATTGAGTTAAAATTGTTTTTACTTTCTCTTCGGTTGTTTTTTTTTATTTCAAACAGAACAAACAGTTTATATAAAATATTAACAGCAAATTATTCATCTGTCTATTAATAAAAAAATTAATTAAACAAATGATTATCATTTTTTTTCATATTTTTTGTTTTAGTGAATTGTTATTCCTGAGACATGCTACCAAAGTAAACTAAATGTTTCATTGAAACTATTCTGATAGCATGCGCAGTTAAATCAAATCTATACAAATTTATTTCATTGTTATTTATGTTCAAACTATATGTACACGCAAGACATGTTTTCATTGAAATAACAGTTGTCAGTGGTGGTGAACTTTCTCCTATGATCATGTAAGTATCGTAATAATATCGAAACATGAAGGAATTACTTACCTAATGGCCTTAACAAGCTGAAATTTTGTCATTTGAAAGACCCCGACCCTGTGATGTGTCGTAAAATTTTAGATTTATAGCCATTTATTTTTTAATTATCTCGTCAACGATGCACTCAGTCATAAAGTACATCTTTCTGGTTTGATGTTCGTTGTACTGCGATCATGTAAAAGTATTTTAATTTCAAACAACACGACAGAAAATCAAAATTATTCGTGATTTCGTGTCGGAACAGATTTCATGAAACCTGCCTTGCAATATGGATGATGTTGAATTAAATTTTAAGTAGAAAGGAATTGTTTTAATGTCTGAGCTGGTATATAAATAAGGCTTGTGATTAATAGTGTATTATTTGATGTTAAGAAAAAATATGGTAATTGATTCATGATATTTCTACTGGTATGTCTGGTTGAAATGTCTGTTATTATATGTTCATGTGACACTTTTGAATTAATTGTATGGCATTAAACAGCCTTGATAAAGTAACAATTGCAATTAGCTAAACTCATGAATTTGTTACATTCTCTAACATATTTTTATTTTAGTTTATTTGTTTATGACTGCTACAAATGATTGATGTAAGTCATAATTAGTTATTACATAGTATGCATAATCACTTCTGGAAATGATTTATTTCTTCAGACACATCAGAAAAAAAAGAAATATGCTTGTCATATATGACACTTGGTGTAACACCCCAGGTGCTTAGCTAGTTAGCCCATAGATCAACACCATTAAACCTTAGCATATGTAATACGAACTGAGATTTTTCAAGTGTCACTTAACTTCTTAAGTCATCCAACATCACTGGTTATCTGCACTAATACTTTCTAATACAAACTGTCCACACAGGATTGTGCTAATCCTCCTAAAGGCTGGGATTTTCACCACAAGTGCTTTTAGAACCAATTAAAGTCGATTTTAAGGAGAAATTAATTGGCCATGAATCTGTTACTAGGCTTGTTCTCGGCTTTACCCTTCGCTTACTTTGATGACACTTTTTGTGGTGATTGTGTTCAACAAGAGGTCTCTTCTAATGTATACAAGTATTTGCTATAAGTATTTGTGTCCCATTATTTGTTCTGTATCTTGAAAGTCTCTGGTACTGGTGATCCTGGTACTTTAAGCTGACGTAATTTTTTCTACTTTTGGGATGTCCTTTGTTTTTTTTAAACACTCAGTCATTGCTTGGTCTAATTTGTTTAGAAATTGTATAAGGATTTAGTTCTGATTTATACTGTGTTGTTAGAACTGTTGTTTGTATCATGTGGCGTGAATGTAATGTCATAAAGAGGGTGTTGGCTATGAGAAATGTCTTTATTGCAGTTGTTGGTAATTTGAGACTTCTGTACACCCTAAGAATGGCACAAAATGTTCCACATGCAGAATTTATATTCTTAGATTGTATCTCTCTTGTTCCTTTAGAAAAATTGAATTGAAAATATAGACATCCAGTTTGTTGTAAAATTGTACTCTTATATTTTTTAATGGATATTACTCTAAAAAAAATTGTAGAACAATCCAGAATGATGGTTGAACTTTATAATGATGATATTGATGGTAATGTTATAAAATATCTACATTATAATTACTCTTAGTTAGTGGTTAAGATCTGATGAAACATTTTGTGCAAAATTTTAACTTTTTGTTTAAGTACAAATGATATTCTGTTGATGCTTATGTAACATTTGTGTTCCAAATTTTAGCATAAAAAGAAGGTTTTATACCACTCGACTAATATAAAGAATCATTTTTTAAGAGGAAATTTTGAATCTGGATTTTTATATGAGAATGTATGAAGTGCGATCATGAAAGATTAATATTATATACTGAATATATTTGATATGTTCAGACATTAGAAACTTGTCATTTCGCTATCACAGTCTTGCCATCATCTGTACAGTGGTTTGATAAATAGGTACTAACTTAATATGTCTTTATGTTAATTGTTATGAAAATCACTTATCATGTTTCCAGATACCATAATGCCTGTCAGTTTTTATTTTTTCTGAATTATGTATATTTTATAGTATAATTATGATTCCCTTTATTTGAATAGTTTCTTGAAATTATAAACTTAAAAAGTATAACTTGGGATAAAAGAAAGTGTGTTTTTTTCTTAAAAAACTGTATTAGAATTACATAGTGATTGTATTGTACTATTTAACTGTGTATAATTTTGATATAAAGTATCTAGAAAAATGTCAAATCCTGATTCCTAATTTCTGCTTTTTATTCTAAAAGAACGACAGATAATAGATTTTCATGCTCATTTTACAATATTTGTCAAATGTATTAAAACTTATATATTACGTAATATTTAATAGCATTGTTATTGTATTTTCTGTTGTAATAACTACTTAAGATTAGATAATAATAGACATTTAACTTTATAATGGAGCTGATAATTACCCTTTAATCACTACATTAAATTGGTGTTAATCTCCATTTGATTACATTGGAGACAAGGGTGTTTCTCACTAACACCTTCTGTCAATGGATGACCCAATCAGGTTCTAGTATTGTCCCACATCACAAATAAAAGTCTCATCACCTTTTATACAAACAATGTAAAACATGATAATAAAGACAATGATCTCAATGGGAGGAACATAGTGTAATAATCATTTGTTTGTTACAAGTCTTAAGGCTTACTCAATATTCTCAAAAGCATTTTGAGAGTTGCTCTTAATTTGTGTGCATTGCTATATAAGAGATGTGATGTAAAAAAGTTAATTAATTATCACTACACTGGTAGTGCTTGTAGACATTGCTGTGTGTGAAAATAATATTTATCTATTAGAATTTACTTGTGTGCTTTTTTATACATTAAATTTATGTGGGAGATTATTAATGATTCTTGTGTATGAAATCTGATTAATTGATATTTGTAAATTAGTGATAGATGACTGACTTTGTATTAATTAATTAAAATAGGACAATGAATTGTGTTGTGATAGTAAATTAGAATTCTAGTGAACTATTTTAGTTTAGTGTTTTTTACGTGTGTGCATATCTAATATAAAATGGTTTTCTTCGACGAGCCTGATGCTTACATGATGATGAGGAAGCCGAGCACACCTGTGCCGGTGGAACCAATAAATTTGACTCGTGAGAAGGATGGAAAGTCATCATGCATGTTTGCTAGCAAGAGAGGTTTGAAATTTGAACCTTGTGATGTTATGCTGGAATATGAACCTGATTGTAAGCCCAAACTTCCTAGCCAACAAGATCAACACAAAATTCAGGAACAGTGCAGTCAAAGACAAAACTTTCCTTCACAGACTGATTGCTGGGTTCCTCAACAGCATAGAGATATGATGAATCGAGTGAATAGAGTGCCAAGTTTGAATGTTAGACGCAGTCCAAGAAGAAACATGTATCAACAAGATAGTTCATGGAGTCCCCAACGGCGTAGAGATATGATGAATCGAGCATCCAGTTCAAGCACCCGACAACGCGTCCCTAGACGTATTGCAGCTGTACCATACCATAGAATTTATACCATACCAGCACCAATACCACAGCTATGTTTCAGAGATATTTTGTATGGGGGTATGGTGACTTCTCTAGCTATATAAACTATTTTCCTCAACTTCCCCCAAACTTATCTATTCTGCATTTTTTTTCAGCTTTTTCAGAGCTTACATTTAGCAAGCTAAAATGTATAAAGTGTACCATTAATTTGTTTCAGGATATTTTACTTTTCTCATCAAAACTTTCAAGATCGCCTGAGCTTCTGTATAATGCAGGGAATAATTACATTGTCATTACATTGTGTCATCATATGAAGATGATTGTCTATTATTTTATCAGTTTTGTTGTGTGAGCTCAGAATTAGACCAGTTCATTGAATATTTTACTTGAAGATTTTATTCCTCGTTTTTTTTTTTGTCTTCAAATTTTTATTTGTCAAATCTTTTTATTTCAGATGTGCCAGGAACAGCACAGGTCCCGCCACTTACGCCGGGAACCACTCAGAAAATGTCACAAGCTCTTCTCGAAAGCTTCAAAAGTTTTGAAAAAGACCAACAAAGACTCAGTATTCCAAAAGGTAAGACTTTAAATTTTTTATCTCAAGTTTGAAATTATAATACTTAAAATTGGTTTCCATTATGTTTGTTTACTATTCTTTATTCTAAAGTTTGTTATTTTTTATATTTTTTTTTTAAAATCTGCATAAAGTTTCAAATTAATCATTTTATATACATTGTGTAACCAACATTGCAATTTTAATATACTTGATAACAGTGGACTGTTTTAGTGGAATCTCAGTAAGTCTGATTCATGGGCTCCTGATTCAATGGTAATAGTGTATAAGACTCAATTCAGATTACTGTAGAAAACTCCCCAACCTTACTTTCAAGTTAGACTTGTAGGCACTTTAAATCATTACTTGAATCATTTGTTTGAACCAGTGTAAAAAGCTACAATTGTGTTCTTCTCCACAAAGATTATTCAAGTCTAGTTTACTGGTTGTCTTAAAGTTTGATTGAACTTTTTGTGAAGTATTTAGTAGAAGACTTTCTTACATTCTTGTTTTGTTTTGGTGAATCAAAATAATGTACGAAATGAACTTAACCTTATTCAACTGCTAGCCGGTGTCTCTATAAAGGGTGTCGAATCTATACAAATACATGGCAAAATTCTTGTCATTATGGTAATTTACGAGCTAACATTTCATAGTTATCACTGTAACCTTTTTGAAAACCAGGTCTGGATGATAATGATGAGAATAAATTGTTGGAGTAACAACAGTCGTGAATAACATTTAAATATCATTGCTATGTGCTTTTGTGTATTTTCCCATCAAATTAATTTTTATTGAAATAATGGTGATAATCGAGATACATGGATTTAGTCAATTAAGGGCCATCATAACAGAGTTTGTAAATGGAATAAAGGAGATCGGGTTTTCATTGACTTAGAATGGCAAGCCACAATGCTATGTGATTTCATAATGAACATCTAGGGAATTAGTTCATTTTGTGGATTTTTCAATCCAGGTAATCTAGTGGATGATACATAGTAACTTAAGATGATTGGAAATCATATTGAATGAGAGATATTCAAATTTTTGTGGTCAATTTACAATATTGCATACAGGTAGCTCTTCCCTCTGGGAGTATTGTTTGGTATATGGCTGCTGCGCAATTGATAGCTCGAGATAATTGCTTAGTGGTCTCGTCAAACATGATTACATGAACAGAAGCTCAGTGTGGTGATGTTTTTTATTCCTCTGTCGATGATTACAATATTATTGCTTTTAAAATAATGGAAGCACTGAGATTGAAAATGACTTGCAGTGTCTCTAAATTAAAAGTATTTGGTTTCAATATTTTGTTAGAATAACATCGGGCCTATGGGAGCTTTCATGTGCCGTATTGTATTAATGGTAAATCATCTTAAAACGGCAATTGCCTTTTAACAAATTTATACAAGATTTCAATAACAGCTTTCTAATGTGTCCAGTTGACTGCTTGATAGTTCAGAACAAAATTAATGTTGATTCTGTATGCTATGTTTTGATCATAGTTTATTCATGAACAATTTTAGGTGTTGGTAATTTTGTCTTATGGATTTTGTTTCAATGAAAGTAGCGGAATAGAACAGTGTTAATAATTCAGTTCGTAAGATTTTGTGTAGATGTTAGCTAGGATTATTTACTTACTGTTGAACTTTTAAACTAATCATTCAAGTGGACACCATTTAAAAATTTGCATACATGTAAGAAAATCCCAATTATTTTACAAAAAGGGGTTTTTATATCAAGGATTTTTGTTACAAGTAAATAAATTACTATCAAAGTCCACTGTGATAGGGAAATCCAAGCATAAATTAAGTACCTGTAATTAGTTAGTTGTTCAAGTTACTTGCAATTCTCAATTAATCAGTATAAACATGGTACTCTTGGTAAATAAATGCATAATTTTGGGATCAAATTATTTGTTGTCTTTTATATAAATAAAAGTAACAAATTTTTCCAGGTTTTAAATTTCTTATGCTTAATTTTTTCTCTCTGTAGACCCTATGCAGTGGAACGAGAACCAGGTTGTTCAGTGGCTTAACTGGGCCATCAACGAATTCACCCTGGAAGGTGTAAATATCAATAATTTTGCCGTGAGAGGCAGTGAACTTTGCAAAATGGAGAAAGAGAAGTTCCTGAAACTTGCCCCGCCTTTCATGGGTGACATACTGTGGGAACATCTTGATATTCTACAGAAAGGTAAAATATTTGTTTCCTAGAATTGTTTTTGGAGTGTTGTGATGTAAAACCTGCACCAAACTAACATTAGTCCTCACTGCTTGATTCCAGTTTTTTATACTAAATGAGGATTCCACTGTGAATGTATATTTTTGGAATTTCAATAATTTTTATCCTAAAATCTTCATTATCTTTCAGATTATTTAATAATGCACTTTAAATGTTTTTTGTCATGCAATTTACACTACTTTTACGTTAAAATATAAAAAAGTAAAAAGTCAATCATGGAACAAGGTTTTCATTTACAAATTAATATTTAATTAAATGCACAAGCAAATATCTGGTTCATTTTTTAAGTAATGTATTTTTATCATTTTTTGAAGTAATACATTTTTATCATTTTTGAAGTAATGCATGTACTTGGGTCAAATTTGAGATGACAGTCCTTGAAAACTGCCTAACCTTTTTAAAGATATTTTTAGCTGTTTCCATGTTATAAAAAGAAAAATAGAAAAGGTTTGTTGATAAAATATATGAAGTGCATTTTTTATATCTCTGTAGATAATATTTGTATAGGCATTAATTTTGTATAATCAATATGATTTAAATGTAATTTCCAGATTTGTGAAATGCATGTGTAATTTGTTTGTTTATTCAAATAAAAAAAGTATGATTTTTTTAACTTTTGGAAATTACATAATTAAGTACTAGGTCTTAACAAACTTCATATTTCTTGTATTGTTTGACTTTCTTGTTCTGTTAAACCAATGTGAATATTCAAAATCCAGACAAATGTTTGCTATGTAGTTGAACACAAAATGTAGGAATAAAAAAAAATGCAGAACCATGAATAGAAATGCAAAATTGTCTAAAATTACAATGCAAAAGCTGCTTATAAATGTTTCTTTTTTGGAACTGAGCTGAAATAATTCATTACAAGCCTTTGTTGCGCAGTAAATAAACTGTGGCAGCTTTTGTTTCCAGAACATTTTTGTAGACTTTAATTAATGAGAAGACATTAATCCTATGGTTGGACCAATTTGAAAATTATTGCCCACTTCTCATATAACCAACATTTATGTAGATATATAGTTGGTATGGCGCCTGTTTTTGTCACATACAACAGACATTTACGGCTATAAACCTAACTAGAAACACATAGATTCATTTTAATGGCAGTCTCAAACAGTTGCTGCAATTATAGATATTGCACACTAACTTACTTATCAAATGCCACCCATAGTAATGTATGCCACTCATCTGTCGTTATTCTTATAATTAAATACTTCATTTTTGTTGCTAAAGTACTAAGTTGACTTGTACCTGTGTTCAGTACGCTGCTGTGAAAATTCTCAGGGACAAATGATAGATGTATTGTACCAAAAGATGAGATTGAGTAATATCCTAAGTTAAAAGTGGACTACCAAAGATGACATTAATGAGAGATGAAATATTTATGACTGAAATCAGGCTAATGAAGCCCAGTGGAAAAAATTGATATTTTTTAAGTAGCAAATATGTGACCCCTTGTGTTTTCATAGAACAAAGGGGATGTTTTTGCTGTTCATTAAAAGGAGTGAATATTTTCATGAGTGACTTTATAACTCTCTTGCCCATTTGTCATTTATTTCACACTGACTCACACATTCAGAACATTGGTGTGATTAATTATGAATCTAGTATTCTTTTTAAGTAAGGGGGCCAATTCATGCAAGTCACACTTTTTAAGGGAGACAACTGCATTTATTCATATTCATCTGTTTAAGAATGATCACTGAATTGTAGCTTGCATGATTGTGTCAGGTTTTTTATTTACTAGTTCGTAGCATGTTGTGATATTTTGTTGTTATTTAGTGCTATGTGAGTGTGTGCAGAAAATGCAGTTTTAGTTATTTGTTGTTTTGTATATTTTTGTAGAAGTGGTCCAAGAACGCAACTCTCTGTGTAATGCACCTTCCACATATAGTGAACCAGTTTGCATGCCTGAATTCACAGTCACTAGTCGTGATGAGCCACATATGTTTAACCAAGGTATACACAGTTTTCACCTGATTTTGATTTTGTTTTATGTTGTAAAGAAAGTAATCTTAGTAATTTACTGAATCCGTAATTGATTTTTGCAGGGTTTTTAAATACTTTTTGCATGAAAATGTGATAAGTCAATGATGGCTGGGTATTAACCAGAAGTAAAGCACAAAGAGTAATAGTATACATTTCAATAGAGCTGTACAAAACTATTTATATTATTAATTTTAAATGCCATTGAATGGTTTAATATTAAGTAATATTTGACATTTTTCTAATAAATAGATCAGAATTAATAGGAAATAATAGCCCAGTGTCTAAAAAATGACCAGTGGTTAATTCTGTATTCTGAGTGAAGTGTGCAAATTCAAATTTGACATCATTAGCTTTTATTATATTAGTACTAAATGTCACAAAACAAGGATTCTATTCTTTATTAGTGTTGTTGTGGAATAAGCAAGCACACCCAAATTGTTTCAGGTTACAACAGTTCCCCAGAACAAATCTCTCCTCCAGTACCTACGAGTCAACAGAACCCATTCACAGAGAATAAATGTAAGTACAAATTTCCTCTTCATCAAAAACCTTAAAACAATTTGCATGTTAGATTGAGATTAAACAAAATGCTCATTACTTTGATGGTACTTCATTATTTTAATAGATTCCACCCCCATGTCTACTCTAACAAGTATGTACCTTAGCATATCCCTCTGTTTGTTAATGAAGCAGACTGATGTTCTCAAAATGCAGCATGAATAGTTACATGATTTGTAATGATATGTGTATCAATGTCATTATTATCTCACAATGGATAATGGCCGGAATTATGAAGCAAAAGATTTAAATTATTCCGTATACTCATAGTGAAGATAAAATCTTGTCTTGCTGTTGCGTAAGTGTCAAGTTAAAGTGATATGTCTATCTAGTCTTGGAAGTAATTGGCATTAATCGTGATTTCATTTGACTATTTTATTTCATCACAATACATATCATCACTCCTGTTGTCTTTCTGTTGTGTCAAAAAGGTTTAAACTTTCTTGCTTACACTTTGATGTATTGTTGCTGTTTTAACTCAGATGATATTCCTTAGTTACCTTTATAATACACTATATCTAGATTATCTGGAATTTAATGAGCAGATTTATAACTTATTAATTGTCTTTGATCTGTGTCATGATTAATGCTATTTTGGTTGGAATTTTTTAGGTCAGTATCAGACACAACTCTCCGACTCCATGCAAGCATTAAGTGATGTCTCAGGCGGGTATGAAGATAATTATCAGAGTCTTGATGATGTGCATCAGGGTTACTATGGTGACCAGAGTCCAACTGAATTCTATCCCATGATGCAGGAACAGAAATTCAGACCTCCACCTTTGAAGAACATGTGTAGAGGTATTAATGCTTACAATTTGTTCTTCAATTTTGAGTCTCAATATGAATATTGTTACATTTTTTTCTTAACTTAAGATTTAACAGTCTGTATGCCACAGAGCATTTCACTGAACTAAGTGTTTGGAATTCCGCATTAATTTATTTTACTTGACAAACATGAAATTTAATAAAACTGATAATGGTGAAAAGAGCTAAGAATTCAGTACCAGAATGTTTTAACTTATTTCATTTTGTTTACTTTTATAGGTCAGTATATTCCACCTGAGGCCCACTCACAGCCCCAGACAGAGAGCTACTTTGAGGCCCAGCATCAGTATCCTCAAATGGTACCCAGTATAAAAACTGAAATTCCTTGGTCCCATCATGATTATCCTGGTTGTCGAGACCTAAATGGAACATGGTCCCCGACTGATCTCAGAACCAATATCTCACGAGCTGGGTACCATCCCTTATTGAACCTAGGGGACATGGGACCTCAAAATGGTGAGGGAAAACCCATGATACAAGCAGCAGCATTGGCTGGTTATTCAGGTAAAATATTTTACTTAATACACTTCCCGAACGTCAAATAAATTTTAGTTTGGTTTCATCTTCTTTGTGTTGCTTACCGTTATTCTGATTTTCTTTGTGGATATTGTTATGATCAGTAGTATGTGAATGATTTCCCTTAAGAAATTATCTGCTAGATTATAATATCTTTGATTATGAGTTAGATACCTTAACATTACACTGTACTGAAAATGGAGCTTCTGTGACTTAGATGATATTAAAGTAATTTATTATAATCTGTCTGCAGGTAGTGGACCAATCCAGTTGTGGCAATTTTTGTTGGAGCAACTTACAGATAAATCATGTCAGCATTTCATCAGTTGGACTGGAGATGGCTGGGAATTCAAATTATCTGACCCTGATGAGGTGGCCCGACGATGGGGCATTCGCAAAAACAAACCAAAGATGAACTATGAAAAACTGAGCCGTGGACTTAGATATTACTATGATAAACATATTATACACAAAACTGCTGGGAAGCGTTATGTTTACCGTTTTGTTTGTGATCTCCAAAGTCTCCTGGGATACACTCCTGAAGAATTATGGGAGGCATGTGATATCAAGCCTCAGAAGGACAAAGATGATGAGTGAAAGGTCAAGTGTGAAGGTTATAGGGGTCAACGAGATTTTTTAGTGGACAAGATACAAGAATGACTTACATATTGATGATTGGGAGTTTCTTGTTGAGAGTTTGCACTGCTATCTGTGACAGTATAGTTAGTGACTAGAATAAATGTGTAGTGTGAACCATGCTTGGTCCATGGTGTGGAAAGGAGACATGCTTTTGTCCACATTGAATATTTTTTGCAAAATGGCAGCATCTCGGGTATTGTTTGACCCATGACTGATATATATTTTGAGAGAAAAGTTTTATGCTAACTAAGTGCACTTATATTTAGTTTCACATGTGTATGAATAGTTCAGTTAACTGCTGTTTTTGCAGATTGTTGTTGAGACATGTAATTGATACATCAGGCATTGTGTTGAATGGTTATCATGATTGTTGATATTTTTGCCTAAGGGGAGTGCTTTTAGTTACAAATAAAATGTGACAATAAAACGATGGGTTTTCATATAAGTTGTCATGTATTAAATAGACATATTTTTATGATGATAGAAGAGAAAAAAACGAAAATGTTAAAATAAATGTGATAAAAATATTCTGTATGTATGTAAATAGTTTATAATATTCATAAACTCACTTCTGTACATTAAAATCATGGCATATATAAGCAGCAATATATCTGTGTGTAGATCTCCTGGTAAACTTGCTTTTATCCAATTGTTCTACTTAATCATTTTGTTAAAAAATCTTTTATGAAATCATATTTTGTAAGGTAATCTCATGAATTATTTAAATAATTCATGAAATAAGTCATTGCCCTTGCAGGATGTTGGGTTTAACGAAAACCGGAAAACTGGATTCATTTTACGTGATGGCCAAAAAACAGGGCACATCTTCCTGCTCTCTGTATATTAATCTTTTACTGCAGTCATTGATGCTTAATGTAGGTCATCCAGACTTTTTATATGATATTTCTATTTAAAGTAACATCTTAGCTAAATTTGGCTGATAATGTAATTTTTTGACAGATTATTTACTGTACGAATCTATTACAAATAAGTACAAAAGCTTTGATATATATTTATGTAAATTGCTTAACTATATATTTATGTAGAGATTTTTCTAGAGATGAAATTTAATCTGTAATGAAAAAAGATGTACTATAACAATGATAGGGCATAAATCTGTGCTTCTTGCTGAAAAGAGATATTATGCCTAGACTTAAATATGAATTATTGTTAACCATCATTTAAATGAAATCATAAATATTTTATATTATCACTGAAAGCATCACCTGTTAAATCTACTGTGGGTGTAGAACACATTTTATATCAAGTTCATTAAAGTATAAACAACTCTTATTTAGTTTTTCCTTTAGTCATTTTTCAATTAAATTGATGTTAATTAACTTTTTACACATTTTTTATTAAACAATGATCAAGCAATGATACTTCTTTGAATAGTCTTAATTTGTTGAAGTATATTCTAATGCATATAGATTCATTTTATTAACCAATTAGTTTTTAATTCATGAATTCATTATATGAATACATATGTTTTAATTTACTTACAGCTATTTCTTTTCTTGTATTGTGGCATGTTTTCACCTTAAACAGAATAAGAAACTGTATCCTATCATGAATGTATGAACTGCTTTTTCTGTGTGACATGTGCCTTGTTCATTGAAAAGTGCTTTATTCTTACCTTGCAGAATCTCAAAAAAACTGTCTTTGCAGCTTTACATGAATAATAATATACTATGCCAAAATATAATTGTGCATAAACATATTTTGATGCTAATAAAGTGCACTTTTATATTTTGTATATGTGTGCCTTTATACAGATCAAGTAAGAATAAGACGTCTTTTGTATTCTAACATGACAATGTGATATAAGAATGTAATTGTTAGGTACAGCCTCACAAGTTTTGGCAACGCGTGTGCCACCTTTCAATTTTGCATAATCACCATATCATCATACTCTTGTCAAGTTATGCCATTCATTAATTCATTTAAATGCGCTGGGAAAACTTCTTTGATTTGTATTTAGTCCAGTCGCTATTATCCTTTATTTCTGTTGGCTTTTAATTCTGTAATTATTGAATGTGGGTAAGTACTCCCTTATTCAGTAAGACTTAACATTTTTGCAGCACGAACTAGGTTTTGAAGGATGACAAAATAAGAGGACATGTAATAGTTAATTTGTTATCATAATGTTTGTACAGTATAAGCTTATAGTGCTTCTTATTTTCATATATTTTCTTAATACAGTCAAACCTGGTTGTTAGATCTTTACAAGAACAGAACTTTACAGCAAATTTTATAAATCTTTAGTCATTTTGAATTCTTGATTTATTGCAGTTTGGCCAATTTAGTGCAGTATTGCCTATTTTTAAAATGAGTTCCCTCAAGCATGATCTCTATTCCCAGGTTTGACTGTAGAAATTATTTAATAATTTATATTTGTATAATGCTTTGCTTTTATAGATCAATGGTCTTGGTCTACCCCAACAAACTTACATGTAAAATACTGCTGGTCTATTATTGTCTATTGTCTCTGCATAAGTGATTTTTTATTCAAAATTTGTTAGAATTCTTCATCTTTAATTAGTACTCTTAACCGCTCTGTTAAATTTAGATATTTTAATTAAGTTATGTTTTTTTAATTGTTTGATCTCATTTCTGTACATTATAAAATTAAAGCTAACTATTCGCGAAATTATTCACATCTTTTTTTTATTTAATTTTGTGTGATTACATCATAGGATATGCTGATACAAAGTGTTTCCTTTAGTTGTAATGAATATTTTTTCACAGATTAACATTTCATGCTCCAGAAATGTAGCTATTAAATATTTATTTCTTAGGTTTTCTTTTTAACCAAATTGAATGTTTAATCTTGAATATTTAATTTTGAATGTATGAAAAGATTTTATTTCATTTGAAGAAAGTAATATTAATTGTCCATTTGTTTTAGTGACTCCAAAACATTCACGTTTTTATTGTATTAATTAGAAAGATGATTTGAAAAATGTTATTGTATGAGATACACTGACATTAGTGGCAAATTGTATTTCAGGATTTTTAATGTGTTCAATGAGTTGTAATCTCAGTTCTTTATGATTTTTACATTGTATTGTTAGTTTTGTTTTTCTATAACCAAATTAGAAATTGTTTGCTTGCAATAGATTCAATAAACATGTGCTGAAAACCCAGGTATATTTTGAATTCATGTTGAGTGTATTGCGCAATTTGTGATTGGTGCCATAATTCCTAGAAGTTAAAATCTTATCAGAAACATGGTTATCAGACATCACTCAGAAGTTAATTCATTCAACTTACAGTTTAACTGATTTCATTGGAACAGATTAAATAGTGAATTGTACAGGTGCCTTTTGTTACATTTTTTGCTACGTGAAACTTTTTCATTTACGAGATCTTTGATCATAATAATATTTGTTCTCATAATCATTATTTGTTCACATAATCACTACCGTTATATCAATTTCGAGAATTAAATTTCAGTGCTAACTTCTAATAAACTTCATTTTGTAATTTGAAAATATGTGCCTTTGAGTTTTAACATAACAAATCTGTGTGCTTTTATACAAATATCACTAACATAATATTATTTACTTTTATTGTGTTCAAGCAAAAATAGTTTTAAACAGATTGCATTTAGTTGCTTTAAAGTCGATTACTTTTGTTTCCACAAAAATTTTCTTTGGAATTCTAAAAAAATGATTGGTCGGTGACCATTTTTTTATTGATGTTTTTTTATAGTTACATTTGTATTTGTTTCTGTTATTTGATTTAAAACTTGTTATACGTTACGTCATATTGTGTTCATCTCAAGAAAGACATACTCATTACGAAAGTGTTCATTTTCCTTTTCTTGTATTCACCAATTATTTGGTCTAGTCTCTTAAATACACTACCATTTTTGTGTTCATAAAATGCATTGGTTTAAATCTGAACTTGTTGACAAATTATTTTGTTATTTCTTTCAGATTTGCTCAGCGTTTGTGTACAATATTGCTACATCATATGAAAACATACTTTTGTCATGTACATATTTTGTGAATGAAAGATTTTAATATAGCTCTAATGACAAGAAAATAAATTTTGTCAAAACTATGAAACTTGTTCATTTATTGTAATTATGCATCATGGTAAGTGGTGGAAGATGTGGTCCATGTTGACTGTGCATGACAAACTTCTGTCCCCCAAAGTTCTGTTAGCCTATTCAGTCAGGTCATTGAGTTTATTGCAAGACTGAGAGATTGATGCTCATTGAGATGTTTATTTCTGTGTGACCAAAGTGACGCCCGATGATATCTGAAGAGAATTGTCTTCTAATACAGATTCTCACATCATGTGGGAAAGTGGGCAATGGAGGGGAATGTTATCACTGGTAGGCAAACCAGAGTACCAGAGCTATAGACTATTGAAACATTTTACACTGATGAACCCAAATCAAAGAAGTATGTTAAGTGTATATAACTGATGACAATTCTGGATAGAGATTGATAATTATCAAGATCACATCACAAGTGATAAATTATTGAAAAATGTATCCAAAGAAAAAAACTCAAAATTGTACAAAAATAATACCGCATTACCTTCAATATTTTATGATGCATGTGCAGTCCAATGTGATGAAGTGATCACATTTATTCCTGAACAATTATGCTCTTTTTTCATTCCTTCAAGCATTTGTGCTTAATGAAACCAGTAATTGATTTGTTTTGGTGTATCGTAGTACTATTCTGACATTTGCAGTATAAAATTTCAGATACTATTACTTTGCACTAAACCTTCAAAACATTCAAGGGAATTGTTCTGTGTTTTTTTTTTCATATCAAAGCTTCAACTTGTACCTTAACGTAGGACATGGCTTTAGCATAATTATATTCTTTTATTCACAAATTATGGCATTTAAGGCTGTATTGAAAAGTAAGACACGATTTAATTATTTACAAAGCACTTGACTTATGACTTGCTATAAAAATGATACACCATCATTTATGCCTATCATAAGATTTCTTATGAGTGATTGTATCATAAGATCATTGACATAAGACTGATATGTTTTAAGATACCTCTGTTTTTCTGTTTAAGTGCTGTTGAAGATTGTCTGATAGGTATATTATTTAACAAAATTAACATATTTATCCCCTAAATTATCATAACGTTACGAGGGGTACGATTTTGTAATACAAGATTTTATACCATCTTTGATATAAAATTTGACTTTCAAATTTTACGCAAGATACAAATTCGAAATTTTTGACAAGCAGGATAGACTCCACACAAAATAAGTTATAATTTATTTGATACACAATTTATGTGTTAGTATAAATCTTTCTGGGTGTATGCTACTATAGGTACTTCATGATTTGATTTATGTCTTCAAATGCAGTGATTGTTGTAATAAAACTGGTGTTGCTTCTCCAGTGGAAAAACAATTTGTTGTATCACAATTCTTTGTAATTGAATATGAAATATATCAAAGATAAAACAAACTTTGTATGTCATTCAATTCAAAGAATAATGTCTCTAAATACAAAACATTGCTACATCATCATAACTGGATAAGATGTACGTCTAAAAGATCCTTAAATGATATGTTAATTTTGTATTCAAAGATTTAAAAAGGTCCATGTGATCTATGCAGTCCCATTAGTGCTTAACTTTTCTTTTAGATATAAAAAATGTATTCCATAATGAAGATGAGATGATAAAGTGTATTAAAGTTATTAAAATCATACAAATGGATATGCTCTCATGTGTCTTCTGCCAGCATGTCTGCAGTAAATTGTCTAGTGCAAACTGAGTGTTGTTAATCACTAAGGGTTCATTGTTTACTGACCATTACATATTTCAGGTTTCAAATTTAATCACCCACTGTATGAAAACATTACTGGAACTACTTAGTTGAGGAATATCTTGTATACCAAAATACCTCAAATAAATGCCGCTCCTCTTTGATATTAATGCTCTTGTAACCTTCTTTGAAAAAAAAACAAACGTAAATTTGTGATTTACTATGCATGCTGTAATAATCCTTCAAAAATCATTCAAACATCAATACAAAAAATGAAAATCATATAAACTGGCCCCCATAAGAAAGTAACCAGTAAGTGATATTGGTATAAAATTTTATTTTATTAAATTTATTCTTAAAAAAGAGCAATGTTGCACGTGCGCCACAAGTAAGCCAACCAACCATTACTACTGTTGTGTGTAACCACATTGTTACACATTATTGACCATAAAATTGCTGTATACCATTAAAATTTCAAGGTCAGTCTATTAGGCCAAAGCAGAAGAATTTTTATGATGGTTACTTTTTTATGACGGTCAGTATAATTATGTATCTGTAAAATGTAATGTCCCTAGCAGGATCAATTAAGGCTGGCTCAGCTGTCATTTATATGAAATTGATATATTTTAAGGGTTTTGATATTTGATTTTCAAACATTGTTTACTTTTCAATGAAATTATTATATTAAGTAGATGTACTTTGGTAGAACAATGATGATATTAACGAAACAAGTAATTTTGTACACATATTACCATTTAATGTCACACAATCAATTTGTATCATTTCTGTTTCTGAAATCTTATCTACTTTGTACATTTTGTATAATCACTTGTATTGTGTTTTATTATGCTGTTTGTAACAGTACTAGTATTTGTAATTTTGTTATGTGGACCATACTGAAAATTTGTTTTAAACCAAGTATGTGATCCAGACGCAAAATAAGGTTGTTATATTATTATCATCATTATAAATTAAATAGAAAACTAAAATTAAAATGGAATTTGTCCAATTCAATTTTATGATTAAATATAAACGTACTGTTATAACATTAAATGATAATTAAACAATGCTTGTACAGTTGAGAACCACAATATGAAACCATAGTACCTTATCGTACATTCCTACTTGCTCAGAAAATACCTTCAAAAATAAACAACTACATATTGTATATGTTACAATTGTCAGAAGCTACAGCTTGTACAAATGTTAGGGTAACGGGGATTTGTGGTTATGTCATTCCTGTCAGGGATTCCCCTTGAATAAGTGCATTATGTTATGTCTCATATCAGTTATATGATTAATATACAATACTATTCTCTACTACTACTATTCTAGCGTAATATGCATCATATTTGTTTTAACATAAAATGAATTTATGATCAAATACATGTAGATAAATTATGTGATGTACATTATGGACTGTACATCAGTTTCTGAATTTTGGCCTGACCTTCAGGCAATTTCTCTGTAATAAAACTAACTGCAGTGAATAATGCCATTATTTTTTACGAAATTAAATTGATCAAACTTGGACTGTGAAAGATCAGTCAATAGCACCTGAATTATTCACAAATTCATATCAATGATTTATCTTATTTGCTAGAGCTTGATAAAAATATTTCATAACTAAAGAACGTTTTTATATGCACCTGCAAATTCTGAACTGATGCGCGCATGCAGTCAGTTTTAATTGCTTCAAGTTCTTATAAAAATTGTTTATGGGGTTGTTTAAGTGCATGAACGTGTACATGGAGACAATGAAATATAATATTATGTAGTTGTCAAGTACATTAAAAAGTCATTAAGATTTCAAAGTGTTAATTATAACCTGTCAGACTGGTGACAGAGAATGACCTAAGATGGTTGATAGAAGCTAGAACTGTATTGTTCTCAGTCTGATTGAAACACAAAGTACGTTAATTTGTCACAAAGAAAATTAATTGGAGAAAATATGAAAAAACATAAGCAATGTAGTCAAATTTAGCACAATGTTTCAACTGATCAATGTAGGTGGCATGATCGCAACACAATTTTTTATTTTTTTAATTAAATATGAATAGCAGAGAACTTGACATAGGTGAAAATGTTGCATGTTTTTTTACAAATGACAAAAAATGCTGTGATAAATCATTGTCTTTGAATGGAATTTGAGTGCAAGTGAAAACACTGAGTACTTGTATGATGGTATGTTTTATCTACTTGAAGATGTTTTTAAAACATAAAAAATGGAGAGAAAATTGACGCTTTAACTGAATAGACATGTCACCTGTCTAACTTTGCTGCCATTCTCTTGCGGAGTGGTACAATAAAAGAATACTGTCCTTTTAATTGGGAAAAATATACTAGTGTGAATAGAATATCAAAGAACATCTCAAAAGTGACATTGTATAGAAAACAATTTAAAGCACTCACTTTTTGACAGAAACACATTGCTATTGTTTATTGTTATAGGTACACTAATAGATTCCAATTAATTAATCAATTAAAGTTTATAAATGAAGCATGTGTTTGGAAGTTTGCTGTAACATTTTTTATAGTCTAAGGTATAACACTGCAATCAATATTTATTAAGTGACACAAGTAAAAAAAGGTCACTGAAAAGAGCCTAAACTTTGAAGATACAAGGTTAAATGGGAACTAATTAAAATCCATGCAATGAAGCATGTTACAGCAAATCATTTAAATTTCTCCTAATCTATTTTGCTATATACTCAGTCACACCATAAACAAATGGACATAGAGTTCTGAGTTCAGATGTAAAAGTTAACAAGTTAGACCTACAGTGTCCTTTCATCACTGAAATCTCATCCTTAACATATACAGTCAAATCTGCGTACATAAAACATCCAATGGAGTGACAAAATATGCCCTTTATATGCAGTTGGCCAGTAAGTGATGAAATATTTGATATCTTAATAAGTTTATTAACAAAATTTTATTCAAAGGAATAGTCACTCGCATGGTGACCTTTCTACACAGATGATTGCTAAATCAATTTTTTACTGTACTGGCATTTCATCACTAAACTAATTAATTGATGATCTGAAGTAAATGAAATTGCAGTTTGTGAACTGTGAATCTCCAATCCAGGTACTGTTATAATATGTGAAAATTAGCCACAGAAAAATGACATTCAAATTTATATCTGGTTTAATACATACATACATAACAAATGGGTTAATTTGAATTTATATCCTATTAAAACCAGTCAATAAATTGACCAGATAATCAAATTCTGCAAAGAAAAAACAAGAACAACCACCAGTTACTTGTACTAACTGGAACCTGAAAAATGTTTCTCTGATTCACTCAATTTCATTTTGTTTCAAAAATGAACATTAATGTCTGCTACGGATGAAAGAATTGGACAAATTTCGCTCCTGTTTTTTATTTAAAGAAGTAAAATTGAAGTGCTAAAGCTTTGTACAGACATTTGTAAAGATCACTTTTATAACCATTATAAAACATTGAAACAACATGTTTATTACCTTAATTGCTTATAAATCAAAGTTTAATATTGTGTTAACGAATGTCATGAATTGAAGGGAGATAATTTATCAAAATCATTACACATACTGGAATGATATAATAACATGATGTAACTGCTGAAAAATTTATTGTCAGCATTTTATTATTAAAGCCTGTAATTTGAATGACAAGACAATTTATCTTTTCATCTAGATTAACCCTGGCTGATGATGTCATTTACTGTGGTATTCACATTAATGGCTACCTTTTGCGGCTGTGGTCCAGTGGTTAGTGCGCTGGACTTGTAACCAGGAGATCCGGGTACAAATCCCAGTCGCGGCCGGTCATACCCTTCCATGAAAATTTGACAAAAATGTCGATTTTCCTGCATATGTGGGGAAGTTGCCGACTCCTTGTGGAAGGGTAAGTTAGAACTGGTTAGTATACAGTCCAAGAAAACTGGTCAGGTGAACTGGTTGGCGTATATAACTGAAAAAAATTGTTGAAAAACGGCGTTAAACCCCAGTGACATTAAGTCACATAAAAACAAAAACAATGACTACCTTTAACTTAAGGGACACCACTCCAGGTCTTGCAATTTTGATAATGAAAACTTATACATCACTTTCAAAATTTATCAAAAAATAATACTTTTGTAGATGATTTATGAATTTAAGAATTAAATACAGCAAAATTCAATTTTATTTATTATTCCATATTTCTATTGCTGTGAGATAGCCAGACGGACGGATAGACAGACAAATTATCTGAGCAAGTGCAGTAGTTTATAAAAACAACATATCAATTCTGCATACACACTGGTTTTACTTAACTATATGATAAATATAAAATGAAAAGAATTTTATGCTTTCAGTTTTCAAGTCACAAAATTGCCGGAAATTTACAGTACTTTGATTTCATTATAGTCAGCACACAGAGAATGTGAATGTATTTAAATGAACTCATTATCAAGATGAGAGAGTGTTTTGAGACATAGCTAAGCTATTGTAAATGGTTATTCAAATCACTGGATTAATTTCATGAAGTGGCACTCACGATACAAACTTTAAAGTACATACATGTATAAAGGTCAACGACCTGCTGTGGATGATTAATCCATTTTTCTGCCATATTGTTTTTTTTTATTCTTGGATTAAAATTGACGTATAAAAGTATCCACAGATATTTCAGCAGTTGCGCAACTCAAAAACATGACTATATGTAAATAGCATCAGCATTATTTTTTTCTGAAACAGGTTCACTGGCCTCCTATGATAACCGTCTCTTAAATCGTCATTTACATTAGACCACAATGTAGAGACCACATTACCTGTCTGATTATGCAACACTTACGAACAAAGGACAATTGTAATGCATTTTCTTATTTTCGCTACTCTGCAGTTTATTATGTACATAATGTACTTATATTACTTAATTATGTAAGCCCACCATTGTCTTTTACACTGTAAGAATTTACCCACGCATTGTTTCAATAATGTTTTACATTTCATGCAAGAAATTCTGACATTAATGAGTAAAAAGCATCACATTATCACATGATGTAAACCCATATATGACTTCATAATAGGACAGTTATAAGCCAGCAGAAAAATTTTAACATGGTAATCCAAAATCTGTATAATATACTTTTTTCAAAAAAAACGACTTGGTTAAAATTTACATTAAGAACATAAATACTTACCTACATTGTATATATTATGATGTATTGCTTTTTTAATTTATATTTTACAAAATGAAACTTAATGAGAGCAAAATCTATGATTATATCATGAGAAATATACATTTAAATGGAACGATGTTGTATAATGTTACTGATGTAATCTGTCATTTTGTGTTCGTATCATTGAAAAGTAATAGCTTAGGCGAGACAATCCACCGTCAAGCTGTCAAATTAAGAGACTCCACTCGAGAAGTACGTTATAAATTTTACAAAATATTATTACTATTAACATTCAGTCAAGTTTGGTTAACGGACTTGTAGAACCATTGTTGGATGAGATATATTCAGTCATCCTGAATGCTGACTATGAATTTATATTAGCTATATACTGATGAAAATTACTAGTCTAAGCATTTTTTCTATTCTAAAATAAAAAAAATCTGAGATTTATTATATTTTTCTTTAAATTACGTATTACGCTTTTTGCTATCTTCCACAAAACCTGGATTTGATAGGAATATTGGAGTGAAACGAGAAAATTACAGATTTCTCATCTGCCTATATTGTTCTATTAGATGTACGTAGATTCTTGATTTAAATGATACGTTCGTTGATGGTTTATATGTTCAGATTTATGTTTACCACATTTTAGTCTCTATAATCCGTAGATGAAATATATCTAAGGGACACAACTCTTGTTTGTCATCAGAAAATCTTGGTGAACAAAGTGTGTCTAAGGTTTGACATTACATGTACATGGTAAATTTATTGATGTCTCGCGTGAATGAAAATGTATGAACTATAGTATTTCACAAATGTGTTTTTTTTTTGAGTAGATTCAATAGAAAATCCTCGATTTGGCAATTAAGATATTACTTTTTTAGAATTGCAATCAAAAGAGAGTATTGCCTGTTATATATTAACACCATTCTCTATTAGAATATATTTATTCGTTGCCCAAGAGTATTTTTTAACTAGTCGAGTACTTTGTTTTACATCAGCGTCGTCACCAGTGATGTCATTTACGTAGATCAGTATGAAATATATTTATTGCACGTGATTTGCCTTAGTATATAAATGCAGTATTTAAGTACATGTACACAATAGACAAGCATTTTCTTTATTAATGTAACCTGTACATACTTCATGTGACTAAATAATGTTTAGTGACGTAATCAGACGAATTTCTCTATGACATTAGACTGGTAACTGGCCATGGTAATGAACACGTATTCTTCTATAAGATATAATATGATATAATTCATATTATCATATATACAAAAACTTTTTATGTACCGGCAAGTGAATTCACAACGTAATACAAATCTATGCGGCTCCACCTTCTCCCAATGTCTGCATCTTGAATTCCCAACATTAATTATTACACTTAAGGCAAGTAGAAATATTGCCAATTATTATTCTTTCCCACATTATCATATAGTTCGTATACCAGTAATTGGAACCTAAGAAGCAGACATAATTACAGACTTTCTGGCTAGATAGCTGAAATCATAATCAGATTATCGGTAGAAAAGTAACACATGACCTGGAAAAATCCTCATTTCTTAACATTTGCTATTTTATTACAATTTTAAATTCTCATTAAACTACTGTTTGCTCTTTTTATCGTAAAATTTAAATAATTTCCCCATCTTAAGTCATTTGATATCCTAAAATGAGATGTAAAATTGCACCCTGATTAAAGTAAAAACATGAAGCCATTTTTGTCTGCTGGTATACCGTCAGTCACATACATATGTATCTGTATATGAGCTGTAATGATTAACTGGATCATAAGCATGCAGTTTTAAAGGCAGATACATATTTACGCTGCTATTTCGCCAAAAGAGCATTAGGACAGGAATTTAAGACAAAAGCTTATTAATGCATTTACTTAGATATTGAAATCAACTGAAGACCAATAGCTATTAGATGAAAATTGCTTTTATTTAGATTTATTCTTTCATGGTCTAATATGTACCATCTGTTCAAATCATTAAGTTGGCCAATAGAAGTGTGACTAGTGATTTTAGAAAGGACATTTTAGCAACTTCATTTAATCAATGAATTTCATTAATCGTGTAATTTACAATTGCTTTATTGACGCCAGTCGATCTATAAATTTTGTTTTCCCCTACAATATCTTATATATAATAAGCATTGACAGTACTAGAAAAAAATAACTTTTTAATTTATAACTTAAATGAATTCAGACTTTTTACGGACAAAAAGATCTTTTTTAACCTTTTAACAACTTCAATTAGTAATCAGACTTACAATTTCATTAAATCGTGTATTTACTTTGCGCCATTATTGACGCCAGTCGATCTATAAATTTTGTTTTCCCCTACAATATCTTATATATAATAAGCATTGACAGTACTAGAAAAAAATAACTTTTTAATTTATAACTTAAATGAATTCAGACTTTTTACGGACAAAAAGATCTTTTTTAAACTAAAACTTCATAAAATAATTAGTGTCAGACTTACAGAATTAAATGTGTATAATCTTTGCGTCCATTATTGACACTTTTTGATGTTTTCTTAAAATTGGGTTTAAATCACATGTGAGGACGAAAGGTAAATTTCATTCTCATTTTTTTCGGTACTGATTGAATCAACTGTTGTAAGTGAATAAAAAGTCCAGCATGTATGTAACTTTATTTGTTTTATTTAGTGGATCAGTTGTCTCTAAATGTAAGTGTTGAATTTGGGAACATATTTTGTTTGTCACATGTTTTCGCGATAAAATATATTTTGTATTTGACATTACTCAATCGGTTAACGGTAATCAACTTAGTTTGGCTTTGTCATTTACCATAGCATGATTTTGCAAGTTTTACCACAATTTGACAAACAACAGAATGAAAAGGTGGTCAATGAGTATTTCTCATCAATGTACGTGATTAAAAAAACTGAATTAACTTACCCGCTCTGTTGGTCATGTAAAAATTTACACTTCTTGGGGGTTTGCAAATGATTCATTAAACCTTAACCCTTTGCCTCATAAGCATATTTTTAGACTCTTCCAAATTCAAAGCTAATATACAAAACATCCATTTTTTGTCCTAACAGGCAAATTTTTCCACTAGCCTGTCCGGATGACTGGCATTATTTTTGCAATTTCACTTAGACTGATTCAGTGGCTGTCATTTTTCATATTATTTTCACAAAGTTGACAATGAATTTTTTAATATGGTTTATGAAATTAGAGCAGATATCTTACTGTACATTTCTTGGTTGATTTGTCATTTCAATCATGCTTTACTTTATTTTTTGACTTTGATTTTGCCAATGTATTATTAGTTACATAGTCATTTATTGACTAGGAATAGGGTTAAGCCAGGTTGATATGAAATCTATTGACTATCATCCCATACCCAGTCTCTAAATGAATATGTCAAATTTACCTCACCACTATCCTGACTATTACCATGTTTGGAGCTGTGCATGTAGCTATTAATAAAACTCCTGATAGAATGGAAATGAACAATTTTTCATTGTCCACTTAGAATGTATAGATCTACATTTTCTTTTTTCAATCTCTTCTGCATCCGGTGTAGCAAACTGCTTCACCATCATGTATGTTTATATCAAGAGATGCAAGAGAGATAACTTGTGTACTAACCAGTAAGGAGTTTACAGAGACCGTATATATACACTGTCTTCATTTGATCATCATGAGTCAATCAAATTTTTTTATTTCATTACAAACTAGTCAGAGGTGGGGTAAGATTTTTATTGTTTGTATGCACTTGAAAACATGCCTTCAATACAATTGTAATTGCAACATGCATGTAACCAGTATTATGTAACATAAAATAATAAACTTACATTCATATTGCGACAATCAGTTACGCATTATTATTCACAACCATAGTCAGGACTTCCACGAAATGAAATTAAAACTATCTTGCATTTTGATTCTAGTAAACCCCCAGGTTGTTAGGTACCATATTGCATTTATATATTCCATTTTATCGAGAGTTTATTGTGGTAGAAGATCACATAAGTGCCTAAAGATGACCTAAAGACAATATGTACCAAGAGAAACATAAAGAGAGAAGAAATTCATTATGAATATTTTTGAGCTATGATTACAGTACCATTGAAAGAAAAATAACGTGTGGTCTCTGGCTTAAAGTGTTTTTTTTAAAAGTTAAGTTTTAAGTCAGTTCAAGAACACTACTCCATGCTTATTCTATTTGAATGTTTAGTTTTATCTCATTCTACAATTTGTGATGTATTGACAAGGCAGGGCTCCACAAATTTTTCTCAGGCTACTTGTCCTGCACAACGCACAGCTTAGAATTTTAACTTGTTCTACAGCAATTTCAACATGTCCTGAGTGGATTTCTACTAGTAATCATGAGTGTAGGAGTGGATTTGTTGAGCCCTGCAAGGTTTTCTTCATCTTTATGAGTAGGGACCAGGGCTTTTTTCCTTCTATAGCAAGGGCCATTTATAGGCGTCTTCCCCTCATTCAGATTTCCCCTAAAATTCAGTTTACATCAAGTTTTTTCTTCCCCTTTTGCACAAATACTGTGTTATTTTTTCCCCAAATTTAAGAAAGGCCCCATCCCCTACCTGTGAAAAAAAGCCCTTGGGACAGGACTTGTGGATTCTGGACAGTGAAGACTATATGTGCACTAACATAATATAATGTACATACAGTGTATATACATGGTATGCCAGTATAAATAGTTACACCACTGGTCTTATGTATGAGATATATGTAGCATGCCAGATGTTTGTAGTAAACATATTGATATATTTTGAGTTCATAGAATGTCATATTTACATGTTTGTGTTATTTTGTCTTATAAATGTGCAGCCTTCTCCGTATGACATTTTTGGTACTTTTTAAATGCCTGAGCATATTGAAATTAATGTTAGGAAGTGTATAATACATTGTTTTAAATAAGTTTTATAAATGTTCACAGTTTCATATGTTGAGATTTGATACAGTAGCATCCATTAATTAAATTTGTTTGGCCTTGTTATGTTGTTTTAAATTGTTTACTTATATTTGCATACGATAATCTTTTTCTGCAGTGTACTAATGGCATTAAACATTGCTGGACTGGTTGTTCTTGTGTTGTTGTATCTGGTAATATTTATCATTGGGTTGATTGCTGCAAGAAAGAAGGATAGAAATGGTAGGACCAGTCTGTTGGAAGGATCTGTTGTGGCTGATCGCAACATCGGTGGACTTGTTGGAATATTTACGATGACAGGTAAGTGAAAACTGTATAACTAAAACATGGTAGACATGTGTTTATTATTAACTACAGAAATTTTACTTACAAAACACTATTTGTATACATATGTTAACAGTCAAGTTGAACACCCATAAAATATTTTGTGTATTAATAAATATCTATTTTCAATGTGAACTTGCAGTGTTTTGTAAGTAAAACTTTTGTTAGCTTATGCATGAAACAACAAAGTGGCAATAGCAGAAAAGATTAAACTTTCAAGTAGTAAAGGTTTTGTTCTATTACAGTTTAAAAAGTCTTTCTGTGAAAATGTCACACTAAAATCTTACACTCCAGACATTTTTGACCACTTTTTTATCATTATTTTTTATGAATTGTCTGATTACTATACAATTTTGAGGGAATAATAAACATATGGAAACACAATGTACATGGAAACACAAAATGTGGTATTGAAACTTTATCTGTCAGGCTTGTATTATGATTTTTATTTAACATTAATTGTTTGACTTCATTTTTTTTAAATCGCCCGTTTGCGGTGACTGCAGTGTGTCTATTTTATAACTTTTGGGATACAATGTGTTAATTAGTCTTTGCGACAAAATCCACTTGATAGAAACAAGAATAGATTTTTTCCACAAACATTCGTGTAGGATTTCATTAAGAAATAATGGCATTTATACAAGTGATTTAGAATGTCTTAATCTGAAGAATGTTATTGTATTTTATGTATTATGTTTTAGCTACAATTGTCGGAGGTGGATATGTAAATGGGACTGCAGAATCTGTAGCCACTGATGGACTTGTTTGGACACTGGCCCCTTTGGGAATATTTTTGGGTCTCATGATCGGTATGTGTATGAATATAGATGGTTTAAAATCTAGTAAAATTGGCTATGATGAACTTAATGTAATCTCAATGAAATCTTGAAGGGCAGCGCTGTAGTGGGTTCAAGTTAACATTTTTGACTGCGTTAACATTCATAGATTTATGGAGTAATCATCAGTAGATACAAACTGGGTACTTCTAGTTGGGACATAAATTGTCAATTAGTCTCAAAATTAATTTTAGTATTCTTCAGAAGTGACCATCTTGGTTGTTAAACTTGAGATTTTATTTAATTATTTCATAGAGATGGAGATTTCTATGCACCTACAATTTATTGGATAACAATACAGGTTCAATAATTCACAGTTTTGTGGAAGAACTGTATTTATGCGAAAATGAAGCGGTCCTATTTATAAGACATGTTGGTGTAAAACAACAATTTCATATACTCATTCTTCTGACATTATTGTTATGAATTATATAACTTTTTTACCTTAATTCATATGATGAATGTTCAACAGTACAGTAAGACTGGTGACAAGTTACTGGTAATAAATGCTGTTTAACATGTTTTATAATGTGATTGTAACTTTATCTGTGTGTCAGATAACTCATTTAATACATATGCTTGTAGCCAGATCTTTTGTCATTTATAGACATTCCTTGCTTGTTAACAACAATTGATATTGATATAATCAGATGTAAGCTATAAGACTACAATAACAATGTGTAAGCAGGGGTGTAAAAGTCCTTTCCTCCACTCATATTTGCAACTCCATTTCGCAGTTGGATGAGCAAGATTTCACATAACAGTGCCCTGACTGGACAACTAAGTTTCATAGTCTTATTAGTTGTTTGCTTTGTGCTAGAAAATAAGGTTTTTGATCAGTAAATAAGTTTGTATAAGTATGACATAGTAGTGAGTATATGTGAGTATAACATAGTAGTGAGTATATGTGAGTATAACATAGAAGTGAGTATATGAGTATAACATAGAAGTGAGTATATGTAAGTAGAAGTGAGTATATGAGTATAACATAGAAGTGAGTATATGTGAGTATAACATAGAAGTGAGTATATGAGTATAACATAGAAGTGAGTATATGTAAGTATAACATAGAAGTGAGTATATGTAAGTATAACATAGAAGTGAGTATATGTAAGTATAACATAGAAGTGAGTATATGTAGTATAACATAGAAGTACATAGAAGTGAGTATATGTAAGTATAACATAGAAGTGAGTATATGTAAGTATAACATAGAAGTGAGAAGTGAGTATGTGAGTATAACATAGAAGTGAGTATATGTGAGTATAACATAGAAGTGAGTATATGTTATAACATAGAAGTGAGTATGTGATAGAAGTGAGTATATGTGAGTATACATAGAAGTGAGTATATGTGAGTATAACATAGTGAGTATAACATAGTGAATATGTGAGTATAACATAGTATGTGAGTATAACATAGAAGTGAGTATATGTGAGTATAACATAGAAGTGAGTATATGTGAGTATAACATAGAAGTGAGTATATGTGAGTATAACATAGAAGTGAGTATATGTGAGTATAACATAGAAGTGAGTATATGTGAGTATAACATAGAAGTGAGTATATGTGAGTATAACATAGAAGTGAGTATATGTGAGTATAACATAGAAGTGAGTATGTGAGTATGACATAGAAGTGAGTATGTGAGTATGACATAGAAGTGAGTATATGTGAGTATAACACAGAAGTGAGTATGTGAGTATAACATAGAAGTGAGTATGTGAGTATGACATAGAAGTGAGTATATGTGAGTATGACATAGAAGTGAGTATATGTGAGTATAACATAGAAGTGAGTATATGTAAGTATAACATAGAAGTGAGTAGGTGAATATAACATAGAAGTGAGTATGTGAGTATAACATAGTAGTGAGTATATGTGAGTATGACATAGAAGTGAGTATGTGAGTATAACATAGAAGTGAGTATATGTGAGTATAACACAGAAGTGAGTATGTGAGTATAACATAGAAGTGAGTATGTGAGTATGACATAGAAGTGAGTATATGTGAGTATAACATAGAAGTGAGTATATATAAGTATAACATAGAAGTGAGTATATGTGAGTATGACATAGAAGTGAGTATATGTGAGTATGACATAGAAGTGAGTATATGTGAGTATAACATAGAAATGAGTATATGTGAGTATAACATAGAAGTGAGTATATGTGAGTATGACATAGAAGTGAGTATATGTGAGTATAACATAGTAGTGAGTATATGTGAATATAACAGTTGTTTACTGATGTTTGTATGTACACATAGAAATATAGGTAGTGATTATATATTGTCACTGGAACTGTGATTGTTTGCTGTTGTTTGTATGTATACATTGAGATATAGGTAGTGATTATATGATATCACTGATACTAGAACTGAAATAGGTATCACAAAGGGAATCATTTGTAGTTGAAATTAAGAACTAAGGCATACTTCACACAAATGTTTTGACTGTTATTAGTTTATACACAAATATATTTCTAGCTGGAATGGTGTATGCAAAGCCAATGAGAGATAAATGTTACCTGACAATGTTAGATCCGTTCCATGAACAGTTTGGTAGTGTGATTGTTCTACTTGTTTACATGGCCTCACTTTGTGGAGATTTGTTCTGGACAGCATCTATTCTCTCCGCGTTAGGTAAGGAGATCAATTCTTGTATACATCAACATCAATATACCTGTATGTGTGACATTAAGGACTATCCTTAAAAACATGTTGGTTTGCTGTTACATGAATTCTACATAGGTAGGCATTTTTATACCCCCTGCACAACAAAGTTGTCAGAATGTTTGTCGTTATAATATCTCGAAAAAGTTTAAACATTGGTCATCTCGGTCATAAACTAGGTCAACAGGTCAAATCTCTTGAAAACCTTGTTAACACTCTAGAGGTTACAGTTTCGTTTGTCACTTCACCAAACCTTGTCAGAATATTTGTATTAATCATGTTTTGAACAAATTTGAACATAGATCATCTGGGGTTAAAAACCAGGCCACCAGGTCAAATCACAAGAAAACCTTAGAAGTTGCGATCTTTAATCAGGTGAGCGAAGAAAGGGCCATCATGGCCCTCTTGTTGTAAAATGGCTGACAATGATTCATTCTTACATCTTACAGATTTAAAAGCTTATTACAACAAATATTCTGTAGTCTTATATGCAGTGTTAGTTTTCAACAGCCATTTTAACTTATGTTGATATTATGTTGATGTCATCATATATTTCAGGAACCAGCTTGAGTGTTATTGTCAACATCAACTTGACTGTTGCTATAGTCACATCTGCTGCTGTAACTGTTGCTTACACTATGATTGGGCAGATGATCAGTGTTGCGTATACAGACATAGTACAACTAGCTTTTATCACTTTTGGATTGGTCAGTTTTACTTTGATGTGATAGATTTCTCCTTTTCCTATGTTCTTTAATTGTTCAATTATCAGAAATTCATTTGAATTTAAGATGACATGACAACAGGAAGGAGAAGAGTATTTATTCTCTTCTATTAAGCTCATTGTCATTATAGATACGTTATATCAACATACAGTTTTATACAAACTTGCGCATGCAACAAATGGCAAAATACAGCAGAACAGATTGATGAGTGCAGATTATCAGATTATGGTAGAGATTAAACAGTTCATAACAAATTATATGTATATCAAATAGTGTTCAAGTTAATGGTGAACAGAGCTGGTATAGAATTTAAGGTTTTAGAACTTTCCTCATTTCTACTGCTGGATTTGAATTCCCATGTATAAATACTGATAGTTCAAGTGTTCAGCATTACTTTTTGAAAGTATTCTAGATGTTACATCCTAAACTGACTGCAAAGTCTAGTATTACACTCATTTCTTGTTATATCTAATTGCTTCAATATATAATTCAATGACCAAAGGGTATCATCGTAAGACAGATCCTGTTCTTTATTTGTTAAAATTGTCTCTGAAGAAAACATTTTAAATTCTGATTTCAGAATGAGTGATATTTTATTTACTAATGCAGAAATATGTGTTGGTTGTATGTATGTATGCATGTATATTTCATTGTATGTATGTATGCATGTATAATTCATTGTATGTATGTATAAATGTATATTTCATTGTATGTATGTATACATGTATATTTCATTGTATGTATGTATACATGTATATTTCATTGTATGTATGTATGCATGTATAATTCATTGTATGTATGTATGCATGTATAATTCATTGTATGTATGTATGCATGTATAATTCATTGTATGTATGTATGCATGTATATTTCATTGTATGTATGTATAAATGTATATTTCATTGTATGTATGTATACATGTATATTTCATTGTATGTATGTATACATGTATATTTCATTGTATGTATGTATACATGTATATTTCATTGTATGTATGTATACATGTATATTTCAGGTGTTAAGTATGTATGTATACATGTATATTTCAGGTGTTAAGTGTACCTTTTGTTCTAATGAATGAGAATGTTGGAAGTATATCACCACAGAAAGTGGACTGGTTTGGTCAGGTCGACAGTACATTAACTCCACAGTGGATTGACTTACTAATTGCAATGGTAGTCAATATTACGTTATGTTTTTTTAGCATTAAGGAAAGTAATTTGTGCTCATTTTATTTTGTCCTTTTTTCTCAGATGATAGATGGCTATCAAGTTTAAATTGAAGTCTCTTTGACAACTCATGTTTTTGTTTGGTTATGCTCCATTGCCAGCTGAAACATTAAAGATCAATATATATATTATAGAAAAATGATTCACAAGAAGTGCCACAAAAATGTCCACTTTTACTCACAGACATTGCCCTAGCATCACTGGTCACTCTAACTCTTCAAGACATCCTGTCTACTGAAAAATGCAGACCTAACAACACAGCTTACATCTAGACATATTTCAAAGACTTTGTAGCTGTCAGATAGTTTGTTGGAATAATTTTGGCGTGTTTTGAAATGGTGAACTTAAGCGTCACCATACCTTTAGATAATTTAAGTTCATTCTTGTATTACTAGTGTATAAACAATGAGAAAAACTTAAGTTTACGGTTTGAAATTTAGATATTTAATTTCTGTTTGATTTCATTCCGCAGACATTTGGAACAATTCCATGGCAATCCTATTTTCAACGAGTACTATCTGTGAAGACGTCAAGACAAGCCCAGATTTTATCAATGGTTGGAGCTTTCTCTGCCCTTATTCTAGTCATACCATCAATACTGATAGGTGCTGCTGGGAGAGCTGCCAGTTAGTTTTACAATTTCATCAGTCATGTCATTTTTTAATAGATGCACCTGTAAGAAAAACTATTTGCTCAATGTGGTGACTTGTAAAATTTATTTTTGTCTGGTACAGTCAATCCTGAATGAACACTCTGCCTCATAAGCATTCTTTAAACTCTTCCTAGTTCAAAGCAAATGTACAAAACATTCAAGAAAATTGGGTTATATCTCTCTGACAGAATGGAAAACATTGTAGCAAAAGAAGACATATATTTCTTATTTGAATATGAAAAACAAATATCTTAATCAAATATTTCAATACCATTTTTAATAATCGTTCCCATCCCTATATTTAAGACTTGAAGTTTGACAGGTTTCACTGAGCTCTGTCTTGACCAATTGTGGGAATGCAATTAAGTTTCTTTCTACACTGTAATTATGTAACATACATATTGACTAATTTACAGATTGGAATGCTACAAGTCTTGGTTTATCACCAGTGGATTCTGGGAAGGGAAGTATGATATTACCACATGTACTGAATGAGTTCACGCCTAAAGCTGTTTCTGTATTAGGTTAGTATGTACATGTTTTCTCATTTCTTCTTCCACCAACAGTTACTACCGGTATTTTTATTTCATATTATCCAATGCATGTAAAAGATGCAATTCTACAATACAAGGCTGTCTCCGTTTCAACTACTAGATGCTGTGATATGTATATACCATGTAGATACAGTGCAACCTCTCCAAAGCACACCCTTTGGGTGGGAGACGTAAACTTACGTTGTTGTTAAAAAATCATGTCCTTTTTTTGTACTTAAATTAATATGTAGGGTCTTTGTAACACTTTGTGTGCCAAAAAGAGCGTAAAAATGATTCCAAGTAAACATAACAGTATTAACCTGGATATGAAGCAGACTGGTCCTTAGTTATACCATGCTATGTTGTTTCAGGTTTAGGTGCCATATCTGCAGCTGTCATGTCTTCCATGGACAGTTCAATCCTTGGATCTAGCTCTATGTTTACGTGTAACATCTACAGACAAATATTTCGTTATAAGGTGAGAGTGATATACAGTAAAACCTTGATAATGAAACCACCTTTAGGACCAAAATAATTGGTCCTAATAACGAGGTGGTCTCATTGTCTCATTATCTAGTAGAATTATAGGGGAGTTATCGGAATGCGGTCCAAAAACAAGTGGTCATTATAACAAAGTTGTCGTAATATTGAGGTGGTCACTATTTGAGGTTTTATTGTATACAGAATGATGAATAAGATGATCAACACAAATCTAAACCTTTCTTATTGTTGAAGTATTATGTCTTTAGTCAAATCCATTTGTATGTTTACCTCACATAGTATGATTGGCACTTTTATTAGCATCTACATCCACAATGTAACAGTTGTACCTGTTAGGGAATGTCTCAAGGAGTATTATACAGTCAAACCTGCAAACAAAGGCCACTCTTAGGATAGACAAAATGTGGGCTTTTTTTGACTGGTGGCCTTTAATTGGAGGTCAGTTTGTTCTAAGTAACAAATGATGGTGTTTCAAAGAATGGCCTTTATTCACAGGGTGGTGACTACTAAGACAGGTTAGACTGTACATGTTTGGCTCTAGTGTGTGATATGATGATAAGACATGTTCCAGGTTCTGTCACTATGACTTATTATTTCCAGCTTTCTCTAGCAATATTTAACTACTGTTTTTCGTGTAACTGTGATAACAATTCAAAATATTAAGTTGTTCTGTCCTACAATTGCTTATTCTATGGTTTCTGGTATCCATTATGATTTTGTAGTATTAAGTCTTATTCTTGATTATTTCAGGCATCAGAGAGGGAGCTATTAAATGTTCAGAGGATTTCCATATTCATTATTGGTGCCATGGCAACATTAATCTCAATATATGTACCTATTATCTATGGATTATTTATATTAGCAGCGGACATAGTATTTGTTATAGTTTTGCCACCGCTGACATGTGCTTTATTCTTCAAGTTTTCGAACGCTTATGGAGCCTTTTGTGGATTTCTTGTTGGTCTCTTTTGCCGTCTTGGTGCTGGGGAGTATTTTCTCAAATTTGATCATTTTATTAAATATCCTTTTTACAGTGACCAATCTGGTCAAGTTTTTCCATTTCGTACTTTCTCTATGTTATGTTCCCTTTTCACAATATTGTTGATATCTTTCATTACAAACTTACTGTTTGATAAGAATATTGTTCCATCTTCCTGTGATATTTTTAAAAAAAGAGCAGAATATGCTGTTTCCATGGAATCAACAAATGTTACAAGTTGTGATTCTCCAGATACTTTATATGTTCCATCAACCAGTACAGTGGAGAACATCGGAGATGAAACAGCTGATGAGGATGAAGATAAACCAGAGATAAATCGTAATATGTATGGGGACCAACTTTCTGTTTTGTAAATTTTGATCTATCATTCATGTCTGTGTTGTTTTATTGGGGGGTAAGGTTGAAAGTCTCACATTTTATGCTTTGTGTTTATATTTGTTTTGCAATGTACAGGACCAATTTGCTCATAGAATGATTGAAGCTTTATCTGTTGTTTTATTGAAAAACGTTCATGACCAAATTTTTATGACAGTTTTAAATGATATAGAATATCATGTGATCTGCTGTTTTGTTAGAAATTGTACGTTTTATTCGATTTTATTTATTACATGTATTTGAGGTATTTTGGTCTAAATGTCTGTGCCATTATAGTATTTTATGTTTTATGAACAATCATAGTGCTAGATATTTTGTTTTTATACCTTTTCATGTGATGTTCCAATGTTGTAAATTTTCACTTTATCTTTTATCTGTATGCTTTTATAGAAGCTTAAAAATTTAATGCTGATAAGTCTGTTGTAACAGAATCTAGCTCATCTTGGTTGGTATAAAATTATGTATAACTGAAGGGGTAGATGACAATGGGTGATCCAGACATAACCAGACTGTTTCTGTATTGTTTTTAATGTTACATCATTTCCATGAAATTTTACATTTGTATGCATCCATTCTTACCAAAAATCTATGATCAAACTTACATTACAAAATTCCTACAGCAGTATTGATGAGATGGAATTATCTCCTTGTAAAAGGATAATTAAATAGAAAAATGATTGTTAATGATATACTACATCAATTAACATGACATCGAATGATGTCTTTATTGACATTGCCTAGCTAATCTGTAAAATGAAGTCTATTGCGCAGTTGTATATTCATCAAATATAGCTGATATTTCAGATGTTGCTTATGAAAGATTGAACATCATGTGCATTTTTGTTCATCAATTTATTTCTTTCAAAAGGTTAAAGACTCAGTCTGGTTATTTCTGGATCACCCCTTGTATGCAGCATAATCAGGCATTGATTGTATCAAATTCTAAATTTTCAGACCCAAACAGTTCAGAGAAATCTCAGTTTTAATTTCATCTGTTTCATTTATACTTGCATCTTAGTTGGTGGCTGCTTAGTCACCTTTCTATAACTTTCACACTATGTGCTTTTAATAAGTTTTTTTTATTATTTTTACGAAACATTGTCAGAAATTATGTATATGAATGTCTTTGAATTTTTAAATGACTATTTTTTTCTCTCATCTGTATTTTTTAATTTTACTGTTTATATGAATCTCAACCAAAGATCTGAACCTAATGTTTAAGAAATGAACCACCGTATTCTCAGTTTTTGGTATAAAATTATCAGGTTACATGTATTTTTGTGTTTATTATTTGTTTAAGGATGTTGAAGATACATTTTGATAATGTCTGTATATTTTTTTTAATTATGTATGTCATTATGTGTATTGAAGATTTACCTCAAACCTTGCAACAGCTGACAATAGGACCTTAGAATAAAGGTAGCATAATTTTTAAGTGTATAAAGTGCTATATTGGCTAAGATTGGCTAAGATATTGTGTATGAAACAATACTAGTTTTTAAGGTCTTAATGTTGTATTAAGGTCACAATTCTATCTGTTGAATAACAGTTCTTTGAAATGACTGGATGGGAGTATTCTGTTAACACGATTCTCAAGTGCTGGTATTCAACAGTCAGTCCCAACAATGAAATATTTATCAAATAATATCAAACATCTGCTTCTGGTTGTTATGTAATGCCTCCTTTCACATGGTATGTTATTTATTGCATACAATGTAGAACACAAATTTTACAGAGCCATGACATCTGTATATAATTTACCATGGTATATCATATATATCCATACATTCTACGTCTTATATCGTCTATATACTCCTATTTTACCGAACAAATGGATTTCCGTTCTGTCTTTTTCTTTTGTTGCTTGTAGGGTTTACTTTTAAGACGTGTGGGACATGCATATTATATATATATCATTGGTATGTGGTATCATAATTAATAATCTTAAGTTAACATTATGTGGTCACATTCAGATCTCAATGAACAACATCCATGCTTCGCCATAATTGTTGTATCAGGTTGTGCTTCTTAGCTTGTCACCTAGCTGTGTTCACTTCATCTTATTGGCATTTTTAGCTTGTCCATTTCGAAGAAAAAGTTGAGCTGTTATGATTGCTGTGGCATGGTTGTTATCATGCAAAAAATTAATGTAGCCCATTAACATGACACTAAGAATATTTAATTATCTTAGCAAGGTACAGTTGCAAGACAAGGGGCATTATTCTAAAAGCTATATTTTTGAGGTTATGCCTCATTCTACCATAGAATTTTGGTCAAATTGCTTGTTAAATAGAATGATGTAAAACAGAAGAGCATTGGTGCCACTCTGCGGAGCTCTCGTTTGTAGACACTGGGCATACATATCAAAAATCAAAATATCAAGGTGAATTTTAATCCAGCTTTCCCATAAAAATACTTTATCATAGAAGTTTCTCATATAGAAAACCTAAAAATGATGTTACGGAAAAATGATTATAATGAGTGCAGTAGATTTTGATAAAGGAAATGACTTTGGTGGTGGCTATGACCACTTACAATCTAATTTCTATTTTTGCGTATGTTTAAAGTACTTCATAATATTACACCGACATAGGCTTGTACTTACCATCTGATTTCTTATGTTGTTATTGAAAGCATATTTTTACCAGGTTTTCAAGCAAGTTGAATATCCTTGTTATTAGAACAGGGTTATGTCCCTACTCCATGTTTGATTATTTAGATGTAAGAATTTGTTACAGACTGTTGCAATGACGTAGTCAGTTATATTGTTTTGTTAGTCAAAATTTCAAAAGTTTTGAACAATATGTAAATGTGGTTTCAAAATTATTTTGAAGCTGTGAAACATGTTCCTTGTTTGTTCTTCTTGCATGCCTGTTATATTTATATGCATTTTATGTACTTCATAATCAATACTGGCCCTGATCACAAAAATGTTTTACCATACACAAAATGCTTTGTAACAAAACAAATGCTATAATTAGTAAATTATAGGCAACAAATTACTACAATATTTCATGATATGCTCATTGACTTCGGTAGAAGCAAGATGACAATACTTATGTATGGTTCAATAACTACTTTATTGACTTTTTAGAAATTAACAGTTATACAAACATCTACTACATAAGTACAAAAACACATTTGTTCTAAGACAGAGAGTGTGTAAATAGATATTCCATAATTAAAGACACAAGAACGCAACTTGAAGAATTACAGCAGTCATAGTCCTTAGTTTCTCTTAAAAAACACTTTGGAGGTGTTTACTTAGGAGGGTGGGGGACACTTATTATAAAAAAAACACATGGAATATTATTGATATCATTTACAGTACAGTCAAATATAGCAGACTTACCTTGTGGTTTTAATTCAGAATACTAGTGTGAACACAATCATTAGTCCATAAGTTATCTTATACATGAGATCATAGACCACAAGTTTATAATGCTTAACTGAATTAATTGCACATGGAATCTTGATACTCCTATCATTAAAATGTAAGCAGTGAATGGCCATATTGTTTATCTGGAAGCAATTGAAGACTTGGACGTTAAGCTTATTCAAATTATTAGGTACCATTACTGTGCATCAACCTGATCATGTGTTTCAGAAATGTGTCTTCTAACAAACACGATTCTAACAATAAAAGCAGTCTCATAGAGTCATTTGTCATACAATGATAGGATTTCATAGGAACACAAGCAACAGTAAAATGCCATAATTAGTACAAAAACATAATAACAAACAGAATAACACTATCTGACGATGAAGTCTATAATGGAACAATATTATATGTAGTAAGTACTAAAAACTGTACTTGTTTAACACTAAAGCATGCAGCTTGAACTGAACCCTGACGGAATTCATAAACATTGCAACCAACTTAAACGATTTGTTTTTCATAAATATACAGAAAAATCCGATTCACACATAAATCAGTAAGAGTTTGTGAATTGTTTAATGGTGTTGATGGCCCATCGACAACTTACGGTCATGTAGCGCACATTTAGATGTATGGGAAAGCAACAAGTGTAGACCATGTAAATAATAATATATTAGTAATAATGAAGGGTATCTGATATGATGTGGTTACAACTGATTTGTGGTAACAAAAAATAAAAACATGTGAGACTTCATAAGGTCATGTTATGTGAAGTATAAATGTACATATAGTTAAGACAAAGTGTAAAAATATATCACAGTTTATTGTAAAACCTTAAATTATTGTTTAGAGTTTGGGAAAGTTATTAACAAAAATATGTTATAATCTGGGTTTAGATCTACTATGCCTATAATGGTGACAATAGTAACTACAAACATCGTGTACATCTCTGACAGTCCAAAATTATTTCATCTGTTTCTACAGTTTAATGAGGATATCACTTGAATGCTTCAAATGAATAAGATCTAAACACAAGCCCTTTTCTGTATGATACAAAAATGAGTTTTTATCAGTATGTTTTAATGTATGTGACAGGAATTTAGTATTTTAACATGCTATATGTATCCAGATGTCACATCATGAATGAAACAGTAATGTAGATGTCACATCATGAATGAAACAGTAATGTAGCATAAATCACATTGTTGATTATACAAACAGATTTGTAAGCAGTCAAATCAAAGTTTGCTAACATCTCTAAATAAAGGTCATCCAGGGAACAGTCACCTTCCGGTACTCAATTATGTATTAAATCAATAAATGAACCTCTAAATATAACCAAATTATGCATACAGACCATATTTCTTACCCCCTCACATTAGTGGCTGTAGCATATAGGTTTGACATATACACATATTGTGACTCCATGAGCAAGTATTTTGTAAGAAAAACTGAAATCCTTTCAGTCAATTTCAATGAGCGCTTCATACAATTATATGATTACATCCAAAATCAACATATCTCAATTTTAATTAACAGTCTAACTAGTTATCAAAACTGGCAGATTTACTTCTGAAACAATCATTCATAACAACCTGTGAAAAAAGTCCAACACCAAAAAAGATAATGTTTGCTCTTCCAAAGGTGGTCTTTGTTAACAGGTATGGCAGTACATAATATATTTGTTCATGTTTAGTTATCACATCAAGAAAGATGAGATATTTGAGATGATGAGACCATCAACATCCATGTATTAAAATAAATGAATCCATTAATAGTCTATTTACTGGGCGGAGGTCTTCTTTCAATAACAAACTGGTCACCTTTTCTCATTTTATATGTAAACAATTTACGGCTAGCAGTCCTCAGATGATTAACATGCAGGACAATTCCATCAGATAATTCAATAAAGTATACGATAGTTTCAGCGGAAGGGAGTCCCGTAAAATTCTGCATAAGTTTCTTGAATTCTGCTGTTGTTTGATTCTGATCTATGTCAAAATATTCCATTTTGTCATCAAATTTGACCTGAAGTTTAAAAAAAATTCCATACATATAATATAAAAAACCTGATGATTACAGAATATTAAATATTTTCTGGAAGAATGAAGAAGGATCAAATTTGTATTAGAATGCGATTGGAGACTAATGTTACAAGACTGGTATAAATTTTGTACTGTATTTTAAAACAAATATAAGGTCAAGGTATACCGAGACAATATTGTAATCATCTAAATTTATGGTTCAAGTGAATGTTTTTAAATCTCCAAATATATGTTCTGTACAAAGCCAAAACCTTTTTACAGACAGAAGGTCTGGGATTTAAAGATACATGTATTTACCAATAAAGTTATAGAATCACTTGACACAGGATCAGGGGCAGAGAAATCCACATCAGCAAGTTTATTAAGTTTTCCATGTTTTTCTTCAAGAGCATTGTAACTGTCCACAGTGGCATGAAAAAAATGAAAGTCAGTAAAACAAACAACGGATAGCAAAAACAATGAATTATCACCATAATTACGATTTCAATGCTTGCAATAATTTCTTCAAATCCATTACAAAAGTACCACACTTCAGATCACAGTTCATCTTAGATCAATCATGATCAATTAGTCAATGGCTCAAAGCACCTAAACATACATTATACATATGATCAAGTTCAGCTTGTATTTTATGAGGAGGCATATCACCATTTAACACTACATTTTAAAACAGTGTTTCATCTTTTTGTGCACTAAGAAACACGTTCAATGTAAACTATTTATGTTGAAATTCCGCAGCAGCCGTGGTCCTGTGGTTATTGTGCTGGACTTGTAACCTGAATCCCGGTCATGCCCTTCTATGAAATTTCGACAAAAATGTCAATTTTCCTCCATATGTGGAGAAGTTGCTGGCTCCTTGTGGAAGTTAGTACTGGTTAGTATACAGTCCAGGAAAACAGGTTAGGTGAACCAGTCGCTGTATATAAATGAAAATTTGTTGAAAAATGGTGTTAAACCCCAGTGACAATAAGTCACATGAAAACAAAACAAATGTACCCATTCAAATCTTATAAAATAAAACTAATATATAAGGCAAAAAAATTTGTTTGTTTCTGGTTATCCAATCTCCCCTAATTTTTCTCCACCACTCTACACTTTTTACTAGGCTGGGGAACAGTACATCCACTGTCTCAGTTTTTACTTTTCTACACAAAAATAATCTTAACAAAAATTTAAAAAAAAAGGTTCCTGACTTACTTACCCAATTTTTAATGAGATGCAATAAGAAACAAATTTTTTTCTGCCTAAGGAATAATGTTTTCAGTATTATGCATTAATTACTCATAAATACGAGGTTCTATAACCAAAGTCTTGTTCTCACATTAATGGTTTCTCCTCTTTTTCCATGTAATGTCTTACAAAAGCTCTCTCTGCTGATTCCCGTTCAGTATCTGTGACAGGTGAGCCATTTAACATCTTAAGTTGTGGTAAACGAGATATCAAATGTTGTCTTCTCTCTTTTGCTTCAAATTGCTTAAAAATGAGTGTGAAGGTTAAGCAATACATACATTACAGTAGATTTTGTGTCTATGATCAGTGAATGTTGAATTGTAGAAAATCATGTTACGTTACCTCATCATAGACTTGCAAAATGACATAAAACTGTCTTTATAGTCAGATACCAGACACATCTAACACATCTAAGTTAATGATTTCTTCCATGCTCAGTGTTTACCTTAACTATTGTATGGAGTTTCTGGATCCTTTGATTAGCTAGATGTCTTAGTTTTATTCCTGGTTATTACATATGATATACTAGAACACTGCACCATGTGATTGTCGAGTTACTCTCTTCAAGGTTTAATAAGGAGTGGCCACATTATTATACATAATAAGACTTTAACAGATAACAGTATGTATTTTTTGTGTCCTATTTGAGAGCAGTATTTTAATACAGAGCTACAAACTAGCTGCAGCCAAAATATTATAATATAATAAAAGTAAACAATCACTTACATCAAGGAAGGGAACTTCTGTGATCCTTAAATTATCTAACACAACAAAACGACCAAGTTTATCAATCTCCTCCCAGGATTTTAGTTTTGATTGACTCAAATTCAACAACATCAAACGACGAAATTCATCCCGTAAGATTGTGTCAGGTAATGAAGATAATTCAGAAGTGATGAGATTGAGCGTATGAATAAATGGAAAGGCTTTAGCTATTTTACTGATCTCTCCCCAATCGCTTATTTCATTGTTGTTCATGTACAACTTACACAGCTTTCTACCACAATGCTTGAACTCAGAGGGTAAATCTACTGATTTATAAGCATTTAAGCTGACATGTAGCTCTTCTAAACTGAAATCAATACACACAAGACATTTATTTTCTGAAATAAATAAAAACACAGAAATTTGAAAGGTTAAATGTACAAGTTAGAAATAATTTACACTTTCTTAAAATTATGTTAGTATCCATAATAAACTCCTTTTTAAATTTCACCCAACAAGATATACACGTAAATGTAATGAAATTCCACCTATATGTGTAAATTATATTATTATGATAATTTCCAAAGAAAAAAAGCATCTGAAGCATTTAATAATTATTCAATACATTCAATTATGCTGATATAGATCCTTTAATCAACCAACAACTGAAAATAAAAACAATAGAAATAATATTATACTACTTCTAGGATCATTCAATGAAACAAATTTAATATCGTTAAAAATAACAACTGCAACCCTGACATTGAACTAACATGTACAGTGAACAATTAATTATCATTAATAAATCTACAGAAATATTTGGAACAAAACAAACTCACTAAGGCAAGCATTGTACAATTTTGGCAATGGTCGACCAGGATACTCCTGTACCGTTTAGTACAAGTGTTCTTAATTGAAATTTACATGTCAAGTCATCTTCCAAAGTTGATTCATCAAGTTGATTCATTGTCAAATTCATAAACTCCAGGTTCTCCATATGCTCAAGAAGTGTTATCACCTGTAAATAAAAAACAAAGTTTAATTAAATACATGCAAGGGGCATAGACCATAGACTGTGCAATTAGATTTTACCACTAGTATGAATGTCATACATCTTGATTGCAATGGTATTATAGCTAATATGCATTTTATATTTCAATAAACTTACTGACAGAATGGATGATTTTCGACTAAATCTGTTTTTTTTTCAGAACTTACTATACATACCACTTTCCAATCAGTTATCAAATTCTTTGAGAGATCAAGTTCCTTTATACCCTGGAATAATTCCCCAACCATTGACACATCTCCTACAGTACTTATCCGTTCATTATCCAATGTCAGTAAACTAGGTATGCGTGGTTTGACAACATCTGAAATCACCAATACGCAATCTCTCAAAATACAAATTTTGTTGTAAGCAACAAAAAGCGTTCAATAAACTATCACAAAATGAAGAAATGAGATCAACAAACTAGTTTCAAATATAAGCATCTCTGACAGCATACAGATTTAAAATAAAACACAGCCTTTAACAACTTAAATCCACCAGGGCATCTTTATAATACCTTGGTCAAAACATGACAAATGTGTTTTAGAGAAGAAGAAATGTATTTGTTCCCTTGGACTGGCATAATCATTGAGATTTTAAACAAAGCATAAAATTAATTGAAAATATACATGAATGGTCAAAGATATCAATCTTCCATGATATTGTTTTTCATTTTTTGGAAATCGAGTCTAGGCAATTGCCTAGTACTGCCTAATAGAAGCTATGCACCTGAAATTATACCAGAAGCATGCACCACTAAATGAGTTTTACATACCTTTGTTGCTAGAATCAGACTCGGCACCAAACTGTTTACAATGTATATAACTATACTGTTCATTTCCAGTTCCAGGGTCATATTTCTCAAACATAGCAGTTGTCAACTCCCTCATTTTTAACTGTAAATTATCAATAAATGTGATATTCAATAAATGTGATATTCAATAAAAAAAGATGTGCAATGCACACCAGTGCTTTTTTTCCTTCTGTAATAGGAGGCAGAAAATAAAGTTCCCAATGTGGGGTTCGAACACGCGACCCTCTGCTTGCAAGTCAGCTGCTCTACCAACTGAGCTAATCGGGCAGATTATATATACAACACTGTTACACTTCTATAACAAGGGCAATTTATAGGTGTCTTCCCCTCAGGAAAAATCCTTACATTCATGCAGATTTCCCCTGAAATTTAGTTTGCTTCAAGTTTTTTCTTCCCCTTTTGCAAAAATACTGTGTTATTTTTTCCCCAAATTTAAGGAAGGCCCTTTCCCCTACCCGTGAAAAAGCCCTGCACAATAATTAGTAAAACTTGCAATCAATAAAATGTTCAAACAATAATATTTCTATAAGAACATGTTTCTTTTGAATTCTATCAGAAATAGAATTCACAATGTTGCTAAAAATAGGTTTAGAGTGTGCTTCTAAATAAAAAGAAAAAAATCACACCGATCAACTTGTTTAAACCATAGATCTGCACGCATACTGTGTTCACAATTTGATTGATGTCAAACAATGGTAGAATTAATGTTATCAGACGTAAGGTATTCATTAACTGATACTACGAGTATACCATTTATTTTCAAATGTTTCTATTCTTGAACTTAATACATATTATATGTGTATTTATACGATTGATTCCACGAATTTAGTGGTGTTACACCACCACAAAGGCCAAATTAGTAAAGCCACATCTCACACTAATCTGAATATCAAGCATAAATTTAAACTAATTTTTCAGTGGGCGCAAGAAAATTAATACAGATTTTCCATACGGTAATTTCATAAATTTGAAATAAATCAGTTACTTACTTTTACGTTCGTAGGCTACAGTACTGCAAATCTAAAATGAAAAAAGGCGACTTGAACGAATACGGGAACGCACCAACTGATCAGATACACCTGCGTAATATTCAACAACACCTTCCACTGTCTCTTGAAAGAACTCTGGACCTTGCTAGAAAATCAAATTCGAAAGCGATCACCTATGATATCATAAGCGTCATGACAAAATATAGAACACATAAATGAATCATGCGGTGACTCATGAAAACTAAATGGTTGTGTGGATCGCATTCCGAATTAGCGAATTTTAAGCTGATGTAAATCTAATGTGCGGACGAATGTAAGTCGAGACAATGTCCGGACTCTGTATTAAAATAATTGTAAGGAAGAGTGCCCGGTCAAGACAAATAAAGTAAAAAAAATATTTAATGTCATGATAATCTTAACAAAAGTATCATAGCTATGTAAAGCTTTTACCAACATATTTGACAAATATAGGGTACATATAGATCGGAAAGTAAAACCTGGGACATACCGTTGATTTATTGCATATCGCTATCGTCGTTATATGTTATTTTCTTGTCTCTTGTTACCGGGTGAGATTTTCTGGTAGGTTTAAAGCGTTGACGGGGGTAGAAGTAAATGAACACTGCAAATATAGGTAACTTGGGTTCTTGGGGGAATGGGTTTAAGTCCCAAGTTCCAGGTAGCTCAGTTCGTTCAAGGAATAAAACAACGTGAACACAGTTTCATACGTGTATGTGTTGTGGTTGTGAAAACAGAACGTACTATTTTTGTTCTTAAATTTACCGATAATCAAAGCACAGGGACATGGAGTCAAAGATTCATTAGAATGGCCCAGTCTGTATGGAATACGTGCTTGTTTAGCTTTGAAATTTCAAAGTAAATGCAACATTAACAAACGTGATATAAACATGGATTATCTGGACATTTCTACAATACGAACTTAGTAGCCATTATGATTCTTACAGAGATAATAAACAATTATTATACAAGACAACATGAAAATACATACAACAAACACAAAGACAAATAATAGAATTACAAAGTTTCCCTACTGATCGTGGATCTTGCTAATAAAACTTATGTGGTCGTCTACCTCTATGTAAATACCATGAAATAATGATACTGCGCATTTTCATTGCTTTCTGATATAAAAGGATCGTTCATGACCATACTGTAGGTAGCTTCTGTATTTTCTAAAGATAAAATCTCATCCATACAAATCGGTCAATCCAATAGAAGTCAGCAGATATCACCAAAACGCATTGAATAAAAAGTTATAATTACTTTTGTTGGTCCGTTCGCATTTTTCGTCAACGATTTAATAATTTCAAATATTAATAGAGTTGTTTGAACTCAATATAAATTAATGTTTTCTTTTATGACAAAGTTGGTCACGTGCACTGCACCGATATCTAATACCAATACTTTCAATCATTCCCAGGATGCCAAGAGGTGGGGACAAAATTACCCCTTTTTCATAATTCCTTCCACCCGACTTTTCTTCGAATATGCAGTGCAACCTCTCTAGAACAACAACCTCTCAACATCAACATAATTTTGCTTCCCCTTAGGGTATTGCACTGGAGAGGTATTTTTGTATTTCAATGCACTATTCAGTCAGAAAAATTCGCTGCAGTAGGTATGTATGTTCTCTAGACTCGTTTCAATGTTACTAGCACTCAAATTTCAACAATTTTGCTTCACATTTTTTTGCCAATTTCAAGCTTAATGGAGCCAATTCACACTTTCCTTTTTTAAGGTAATGGACAACATACCCTGTATGAATATACATATTGTTGGTACGTTGACACCAGGGCTACCATATGAGGACTAAAAATAGCCATTTTTTACAAAAAAAACCTCATTATTTCCACATTTCTTTGAATAACTATTCAGTTAGTAACATGCACGGTGTTTCTGCATGTTATATTACGCTATCATACAAAACTAATTGCTAAAGAAATTTCTGTCTGCATGTCTGAGTTCTAGTCTGTTTGCAAGGCTACATTCACCCAAATTTCATGCGCATTTTTCACAATTTGATATCATACTATTGATATAAGTAATCAAGATAGAAACTTGTTCATTTTTTTCCCAAGTAATTTTTAAACAACTTTTAAATTATGTGTCTTATAGCTCGTCTGTGTCTCATCTGAGAACATTATAATGGTTTTAGGTCTCATTCTGCGGCTAGTGTCTACAAATATATACATTTATAACTACACAATTGGCCCTGGGGAAGTCTAAGGGGTCGAGATCCCTTCAAAGGGGTGGGGTTGTACAGAGTACCATGTATGACACGAGTTAAAATAGCTTTTGAATCAAATTCTGAATATTTCAAGTCTGTACGGATGTACAAGTATGGATACAATCATGATGTTTATATTTGCATTATACATTATCATACAAGACAATACAACAAAAGGACATGACTCATACATCATTTATTTTTCATAATAAGCAACAAATAAAATACAAACTACAATACTTGATCACAGAAATCATGGAAATAAATAAATGGATAGAATAACACTGAATAAGAATAACACTTTACAACACTGAAAAGCAGAAAAAATTTGAGTTTGCTCTCCCAACAAAACTATCACAAATCTTTACAATTTTAAATTTGAACTTTCTGTTTTGGATGAAGAGGGAAAAATCTGATACTGCAAACAGCATGAAAAACCTCACCTCCTGAATTAATGAACCTCATCACACCTGAATGAACAACCTCATCACTTGAATTAACAAACCTCATCTCCTGAATTAACAAACCTCATCACCTGAATTAACAAACCTCATCTCCTGAATTAACAAACCTCATCACCTGAATTGACAAACCTATAGGGTTTTGCTGAGGGGCAGAGTCTCTGTCAGTAGAATTGCTAACTGCTTGATTCTGTTTAGGAGCACAATGTCTGGTATAAATGCCATCTTTAGGGTTTTGCTCATGGGTACCATCTCCAACCTGGCCATCTTTAAAGCAGACACTTGTCAATTTTGTTATTTAGATGTCAGATTGTTTTTTTAAATCAGGAATAAAAAAGCACCATCTTACAGATGGAGACCACTCATTTGCTTTTGTTTCTGTCATGAAATATTGATGTTTTTCAGTAATTATAACATTTGTCTAAGTTAGTAATACTTAAACAAAAACTAAACCAAATTCCAGCTGCTCTAAGAAAATAAAGGCACATAACTCTAACAAAATATATGCCAGAGTTATGTAGCTTGTCTTTGACAGGAAGGAAAGTGGACCTAAACAAAAAATTGACTGGACATAATCACCGCTCAGGGTATGACATAACATCTTTTTTCTACAAAAAAAGCAGATGAGCTAAAAAACAGAATGGCATGATACAGCACATTTCTATACCCATTCATTTTTCTATGGAAACCCAAAAGTACAAACACATATTATTTTAAATGTCTGAGAATAAAGTTTCTATTCAATTGAGAGTGCTCTTGTTAAGTTTGATGTAAATTTTGTTTTTAACCTTATCGAAAAAAATGTCATGAATTCAAAATTTTCAAATTGGAAACAGTCAATGATCATAACTGGTTCATCATCTAAACTTATACAAGTATCCACGGGAACAACCAGATTTCTACAGACTATAGGCTTCTTAGTTGGCAGTCCTGAAACAGAAGACAGTGCAAATTTAGCATAACTTTGTTCTGATGATAAAGAAACAAACAAGTTTGAATACATCACTAACAATGACAAAGGTCAGTGGTAGAGCTAAAACTTTTCCAAAGTGCTTTTTAACCCCTATCATAACATAAAGTGTACATATTTAGTCTATACATACATAACATACTAGTATGAGGTTTGTTTTTCTTTGCCCATACTGAGAGCAAAATTATAAATAGTAAAGGATCAGTTCTCTTAAAGCGACAACATAAGTATTTTCACCAAGTGCAAGGTCAAATGCCTTTGAAATGTTGTGAATGGTGTGATTTTGTAGTTTAGACCACAAAAGGCATGTCAATTGAAAGGATTAAATTTGACAATGAACTTTGGCATTCAATGCTTGGTTGCCTTGTGAAGTTCTATCAGAACACTATCCTTCAGAATTGTTTACATGTTACATAAAAAAAAATGTCTTTGAATATTGAAATTTATATAAAGGCATAAATTTGAAATTGTATTTTGGTTTGCTTTTCTATGGATTGTGTTCTGATACATAATGAACTTCATGCCAGAGTAAAATAACTCTGCTGAAAATAGTACAAGTTTGAAATCAGTTAACTAAATAAAGTTTAAAAGAATTTTTAAATAATTGTAAAACTTCAATACACATTGTATATATGAAAATATATAAATCAATTTCTCAATCATAATGATCACATGATATTTCTCCTGAATTCAAGTGTTTGTTCAGCAGAGTATTTCATTCTGACAAATGACACATTTTGAATATCATTTGACCCAAAGCTGACAAAACCATGACCTAGATACTGTCATGGCAGAATCTACTTTCTAAACAAGAGTGCATCAGTAGACTGCCAAATTGTTTATACAAGATGGATGCACTGACAAAAATTGATCACATTGTGAACACATCAATAGATTAACAAAAAGTTTGAAAGTTTTCTTTACTTTATCACCATCAGGTGCATACACCATGTCACAAATGTTTACTGTTCAAATTTCCATTTGGTCACAAGGTACTTTCAGTCTCAATTTTTTACCAAAGGACCTTGGAGCACTGTCATGGCTATACATATGTTGAATATGTCTAAAATCATGTCATGACTAGTTATAGGAATAACTCCTTGCAGAATTCTTAAGTTTTTTGTACTTTCCATCTGTCTTTCAACATGAATTCTTAAAGTTCGCAATCCTTCTAGTCTCCTCAACCTCACGTCTTGAGAACTTACACTTGATTTTAAAGGGAGATAATCAACTCTATTCTCTCCTGACTGACACAAAGCTAACACACCTGAAAGTTCTGTTATTCTTTTGTCTGATACACTCCCATTATAACACAGTGAAACAAAAGAAGGAACACCCCTGGGAGTTATTCCAACAATATGTGACTTGTAATTTGAATAGAGGTGTGTCTTTGCTTGATGGGGTTCAGGAGTTCCAGATCTGAGTTCAGTGCAATCCAGTACAATTCTTGTGTCTGGGTATCAAACTTTACAGCATTCAGGCATATTTGAAACAATTGCTTCCTTGTTCGGCCATGGCATGAGTTCTGGAACAAGTTCTACAACCAGAAGCTGGGTCCAGGTTCTACAGATACTACTACATGTTGAAACAGAGATTTTAAACCGTTGCGATAAGTCTTCTAGCAAAAGTCCTAATCGTATCCGAATATAACGTCGGAGGTCCTAACTGCGCCCCTGCCCAAACTCCGCCATCTTTCTTGTTTTCATTGTAGTCTCGCGAGATTTTGACCGCACGCGCAACTGACCGTGGGAAAATTTTTACGTCATAGTAATCAGTGTACGCAAGATATTTTTTGTGGAAAAATGCGATTCAAACAGGTAAATATTACAAATTTCATCTCACCTAAGTGGTTTTATCTGTTTTTTCTTAATGCAAAATAGTTTCCATGAAAAATGTCCCTTTTATCCTCAAATTATTAAAGTAAAAATACCGGGACGCTGCGTCTGCCATGTTTACGTTTCCATCAATGAAAGTCACATGACTGATTTGGTATTTTAAGGCAGAGCTAATTTTTATTGTTAGTTTTTGGTCTAATTGAAGTTGTTTAGTTATTAAATGCTTTTTATATTTTTTTCTTTACTTTTAGCCTAAACCTTCAAAGATCAAGCGGTCTGATAAAAAATATTCTCAAGATGCACTCATGAAAGCATACCAAGAAATTGTTGAGAACAATATGCCAGTTAAAAGGGCTGCAAAATTGTTCAATGTCCCTCGTACCACTCTCAGAGATAGACTTTCAGGGAAGGTACACCCAGATACAGTTACTACTGGCAAACCACCTTTATTTACATTAATGGAAGAAGCCAGGCTTGTAAACCATATAAAAACTATGGCTAACTTTGGCTATGGTTACTCTCGACAGGAATGTGTAAACCTAGCATTTGATCTGGCTGTTCAGCTTGGTAAGCGTAATAAAAAGAACCAGCTGACAATGAAGTGGATGAGAGGTTTCTTGAAGAGATGGCCAGATTTGCGTGTTTTGAAGCCAAGAAGTTTAGAATATTCCAGAGCTAGAATGGCATCAGAATGTACTGTGTCCTCTTACTTTGAAAACTTGAAAAAATGTTTAGTTGAACATTCACTCACTGATAAACCACATCTCATCTTCAACCTAGATGAGAAGGGTATTACAACAGAGCACAAGCCTCCCTATATTGTTGGAAGTTCTTCTAACTGTCCTCCTGCAGTGACATCTGGCAGAGGAAAGACTGTTACACTTCTCGGTTGTATCAGTGCAAGTGGTGCTTCTATACCCCCTTTTTTCATTTTTCCTGGTAAAAGAATGCATTCCATGCTTCTAGAAGGAAAGACTCCAGGGGCTGATGGAACTGTTAGTGATTCTGGTTGGTCAAACCAAGCCACTTTCAGGGAGTATATTACCAATCACTTTCTCAAGTACATACCTGGCCGTGACAATCAGAAGGTTCTTTTAATTTTGGATGGTCATAAATCACATGTTGCCGTTGGTCTCTGTGAGTGGGCTAGAGAACATGGAATCATTTTCTTCTATCTTCCTTCGCATACTAGCCATATTTTACAGCCACTTGATGTATCTTGCTATGGGCCTCTTGAACGCATCTTTAATGCTGAATGTCATAAACTGATTAGACAAACAGCAGCCACTTTGACCCTCTACAATGTGTGTGAGGTAGCTTGTAATGTTTACTACAAGGCTCTATCAGCAGAGAATGTTCAGTCTGCATTTAGAAGATGTGGTATATATCCACTAAATGAGCATGCTATTCCACCTGAATCTCTCATTCCTGCTGAAGTGTATGTTAACAAATCTGATAAACAGGACTGTCAGGTCAACGTTGACCAATATGCAGATGATACTAAGAAAGAAAATGTGGACATATGTGAATTGTTTGAAAGGAGAGAATCCCAACTTTAAAGTATCAAATGTTCCCAAGAAAAAAAAACAAGGAAGACCATTAGTAAGATTGTTGCAGGAAGGGAAGTAACTGGTGAGATTATAAGTAAGATGAAGGAACACGAAAGTAATAGAAAAGAACAAAAGAGAAAGCAGCCAACAAAGTCTCAAAATAATGACAAGAAGAAGAAATTAAAATCTAAAGTTGCTGCAGTAAATCATGATGAAAACCCCCAACCTGGACCATCTCATGCTCCTGACTCTCCTTTTACTGACAGCGAAGTTCTTGATGATGATGAGTTGTGTTGTGTATGTAATAAGTACACACCTGATGATATATCGAATGCTGTTTCTCTTGTATTTACAAAGTGGGCTAGGTGTGATGGCATAAGAAATGGATTTCTTTGTCTACATTGGGTCCATTTGAAATACTGTTCTAAGATCAGAGTAGTTAGGAGGGGTGATTCATTTTTCTGCCCTCACTGTAAACAGGAAGAGTAAACGATGTGTAAAGCCACTTATAACAGTTACTATAGTTTAAAATTTGGACAGTTCCATGTTTTAAGTTAATTTTGTTCAAAAACCCATTAACATTAATAACTTTGCCTTAATTACTGTAATGTTTCTCGCGACTGTTATGACGTCACATAGGGGGCGGAGTTTGGACCAAACAAAATGGCGGCATAATATTTGACTCGCAATGCGTTTAACAGTTCTATTGAGTGGATAGGATTTTATAAACGATGATTTGTCTTGGTTTCATCGTGAAATAGATATATTTATTAGGTAAGTGTATAGTTTTAATTTTATGTTCTGTATTAATGTTACATTTCACAGATAAAGCTTAGAGGGGCGCAGTTTGGGCACTCGAGGATACATCAGCGAAATTCATCAATCAAACTTAACTTTCTCATAAGACCTGTTTTTTTTTTGTTCCTTCATTTGGGCATTTCTTCTCCACATTGGAACCTTCACCTTTCCAGTAAGACATACAGCTGGCAATCAGTACAAGAGCATTGAAAACCATCATAAAGGCTGCTAATGAAGGGAAACCTGTGTAAAACATAACGCTTTTATCACTCTGTAAGTCCTCAATTACTAAATCTGGAAGACCAGTTTGAATGCACTTGTCAACCATAGTTGGAAAAAAATTATTTAAAAAAAAATGGAATTCTTCAGCTTTGAGATTTTTGTGTGAATATATACATGTATAAATATATTCAAGTAAACAGTCTAACCTATATAATTATGCATATGGATTGAAGTGTTCAGACAGTGGTTTTCATCCAGAACCAGATTTCCTGTCCCGGCTTAACCAGGAATAAGTCCATCAACATCATCTGGCCCGCCTACCTCTGTTGGTTCTGTCTGGCTTGGTTCAGGTTGTTTTACCACTGGAGTACAGATGGACTCATCATCTCCCTGTAAAAATAGACAAATTTAAACATTTTACCAAAATAACAAATCAGTTCATTCACAGCAATACCATGTTCTATCGATATGTTTAAGGATAACAGTGTTCTTTCCATTAAGTTGTGTCAAGTTGTTCCAATTTGCTACAATTAGTGAATTTCTCCAATTTACATCACTAAATGTTAAATTAACAATCAGATAAGCTGTAAATAACATGTCGCACTGTCTTATAAATGTTTTTTTTTGACACCAAGATATACACAGGAAATTGATTTGTGATGACAGTTGACTTCAAAAACAAACACTGACATTTAGCATGGGTAATATGGAAAATTCATGTGTGATTAGGAAATATTGATTATTTATAGAGAGTGTACTGACAGTGGAAAAGGAATGAGTATTGATCAGGGATTAATAGATTTCATATGTAGTTTATGGCAAAAGTTGAAATAGCAAGTACACATCTATAAACTGATACACAAACACCTGTTCAGGTGGTGACCTAGTCAGTCTGCGATTTAATACATCATACGATATTTCAGCACTTACTGATCATAAAATGTAAACAAATATTTAAATCAAATGTTCAAATGACACAGTGTAGGATTTGTAAATCTTTTGAGGAAATATGCTTGGAACTGGCACGCTAGGTGTAGCACCTTGTAATCCCATGAAATGTGTGCCAAAATGTGTCCTCAATTCCATCTTAATTAACCGATACAATATAAAAGAATCTGTAAGTGATCATTATATATTGCACGGTGTTTGGAAACTAGATTTTCCCACTTCTTTTGTAATTCGGTTGTTGTTTGTTCAGTTAATGAGGCACAAACTTTCTCAAAACTTCCATCCTCAACATCCCGTTTTGACTTTGATGTAATAGTTGACATCGTTGAATGCAAAAGATTAGAAGGCAAACAGAACAAAGAAAAGTTTCTTCCTTTATACATGTGATGAATTTGAACCAAGAATGTTTGGTCAGAATTTGGAATGTTAATGCCATTGTGCAAAGCATTCTCAAGCTCCTCCGTTAGATACTGAAGGTAAGTATGAACATTCCCTGGTTTCTTGTTTCCAGTAAAAAGACCAATGATGAAAGGCATAATTTCAAAAGGGCTAATGACTCTACACAAAATAGGCCACAGCTGTGCATTTGTACTTTTGTACAATTGAAGCCCATCAATATTAAATTATGCTGCAATAGACTATAGTTCATGAACATTAACAAATGAAGCACATTCAACTGCTTTCAACAGGGATGTCCCAAGACCAAAATGATAATAAAATCCACCCTCAATGTCAACTGTTTTACAACCAGTGTCTGTTCTCAACAGTGTCCTCGGATCTTTAGACAACAATGGGCTATACCGACGGAGCAAAGTCAAAAGCTCCTGTAAACTAGTATGAGTAACCTTATTTGCTGTAGCACAAGTAAGAAGTTCATACTCTAAAGAAGTATCAGTATTCAAATCATCATCAATATCACTGTCACTGTCAGACACATAGAGAAGATTTTCTGAAAATGCTTCTCCGTTTGTATCACAAGATGGAGAATCTTTCGGTAGATCTAAATTATCTAATGGATGAATAGATGTGGACTATGGTCTTTAACAGATAAGAAAGAAATCTCATGGTTAATTGAAAGCTCTGATTCTTTATCTTGCTCAGAACAGTAAGAATCTGTTAACTTAGACAAATCTGGATGAAAATCTGACGATTCGTTAACTGAACTGCATGGAATTTGAATTACATTAGTAAATGGCAGATATGTGCTGCTTGACATTTGAACGCAATTTTCTGTACGAATACCAATAATCAGCCTTCCATTTATTAGATATAGCGATTCGAAAATTATTTGAATAAAAAATCTATATTTTTCTTTACGAAATCAATAATCAGCCTTTCTTTTGCTAGACATGGCGATTCGAAAATTATCTGAATAAAAACCTATATTTTTCTGTACGAATACCAATAATCAGCCCTCTTTTGTTAGATATAGCTATTCGAAAATTATTTGAATAAAAATCCATATCGCGAAAATATATGACAAATTATTTTCAATTGAAAAAACTCACCGGAACAACACATTCAATAATTCTTTATCACAAATTGACAATGATGCCAGATTTTAGTTTCTCAAAGTTAATTTATCCAAGAAAATAACATTAAAATGATTTTATGAACTATTATAACTTCCTTTTCGTTCCCCGCAAAGCTTCCAAAATGGCGTGCTCCTGCAGACGATCAATTGATGTAACGCGTGATTTAGGTAAGTAGAAACGAAGTCTAAATTATTTTTAAATCATCCATCTGATAGTGTTGAATAACCACAAAAAACATTACTTAAGGCAATCGTGGCACCAAAATTTTCATTTTTTTTTAAAAAATATATAAGACAATCCATTTTGTCCAAACGATAAAAGATTACGTCCCTTTACAATGTTACGTACTATATGGGTACCGTATGGGCAAACCCATGTACATTAGAGATTTTCATGTAACATATAGATAACGCGTTTTGTTTTCCTTTTATCAAAATTTTATGTAATGGGCCCTAATGGGCTCAATTTATGGTCATTTGCATATGGGGTTTGTTTATATAGGTCCCGTATGGGTACTATACGGGCAAACCCATATGGGCTTGTCCAGATTTAGCCCATATGGGACCCATATATGCATGTTTGCTGGGATGGTGACATATGTATGCATACACTTTGCGATTAGTTTTCTCGGGAAAAAATGTTTTACTTTCTTCCACTTGATAAGTACGTGCACTTTCTCATGAAGAAATCATGAAAAGTTCTTGAATTTTTGTGAAAATGTCTTCTTTTTCATGAAAATCTGGTGAAATTTGCAAAAATATTCTGATTATCTTCTGCCGCGGAAATATGCCATCATAATATATCGATACCGATTTCCAGATATATTGATATCGTCGATATGCAAAAACTGAATCAAGGGCACCCCAAGGTTAAAAACTGAGCTAATACGTGCATATATGTCTCCATAAAACGTGCCCATGGTGTGATGGACTACAGCTAGCCAATCAGGCACATTGTTTGTTCATGTGAAATAGAACAAATAGTAAGAAATTCTTGAAACTGGAAAATCTCGTGCGTTCGTTCTTAATTGCGAGCATATAAATTAAATTGTCTTCTCAACCCATTTCAGTACAGTTCATGGATAATCAAAGGTGAGACTTTAATTTTTATGTTGAAATGTTACATTTAGGATGGAATTATTTACTTAAAAACCTGTAACATTTCATAGTACGACTACAATTTAAAATCATTTTTAAATCTGCAAAATAAAAAATAAGGTTCATAAATATTGGAACATGTGTGTGAAGATGTGTTGTGGTTGATAATTATATTTCAATCATTTTTAGCAGGTAGTCAATTGTGTATGACTCCTGAAAGTGCCTTAGGCTGTGATTTCAATTTTATTACGTCAATTTCAAAACATGAGAGTGTGTTCAGTGCAACAATAGATGGATTAACTAATATTTGATCGGCCAATTGTGTAAGTTACTCAAATTTTTGATAATTTTCGCAGGTACGGTCACATGGCTAACAGGTAAAACATTCTTTAGTGAAGGAAAAGTTCTGGAAGGTAGACATCTTTTTTCCCCTCGTTTATTCATTTTGTAAAATACTTGGTTGAATATTGTGAATTTTCAATCTTCGAATATTTGCAAATGTAGGGTAATGTGTATACATGTATGTCTTCAGATTTACAAGTAATTCATTATTTTTATGAATATTTTTCTGTCACTGAAGCATATATTCATACATGTATTTGCTCATAATATTTCTGTATGCATATTTTTTTCATTTGGTATCACTTCTATTTTTTGTATTTTCTCTTTTAAAAAGTTTCCAGAACTTATTTTATAACATGAAAACGAACATTTCATTAATATAATCTAATTTATTATTGGACAATTTTCGATTAAATGTACATTGCCGAAACTGGTCGTTTTTGTCTTTAAATAATGCAAATGAATCTGTTTATTTTTTTCGTCGAAGGAATGTGGTGTAAGAACACACAACTACTGGTCTCCGGCTTCAATCTTCACTACCAAGATTAGAGCGAATGTATTACAGAACCAGTCAACGTGTTGGCGCGAAGACCATGGATGTGAGGTGTACCTGATGTAAGTGAACTTTACGTAATTATTTTCTTTTACCCTAAATTCAACTGTGATGCATTTGATGGCTTATTTCGTTTAAAGCATTTTCATTCGAAATGGGTTAGGAATAATTCAATATTGGCATCTCTCTGGCTTACTTGTCAGTGCAGTAAAAAAATGGCCGCCATTTTATGGATCAGTTGTTCGCACGCTTAGCAATTCATTGCCACTGGTTCGCAAAAACGCTTGTTTACTGCTTGTTGCCTGTACAAATCGTTTACCTGAATGTGAAAATTTTATTTTCTTTGATGAATAATATGGAATTCTATGCTAAACGTTGTTAAAAGCAGAAATAAAGGATTTAGCCTTTTTATTTTTCAAATTTTGAAAAACATGATTTGATTAGAATAGTTCTAATACTGCGAAAAGTTTCAAAGATTTTATCTTATATTTTTTGTCATCATTTTGACCAGAATTTTTTGAGAATGTAAGTTACATTTAGACAGGAAGACCACCCCATCTTTAATAACCGCAGGGCTTACTGAATACATTTAAATATTTTGAATATGTTTAGTGTTATAACATATGTCGCTCTCCTAATGTAGTAATTTTCGGGGATTGTCTATGTGTATATAAGTATTTTAATTGTTCAGTATTTATTTCAATTAAGTTGTAACATGTCCACAAATTCCTTGTATTTGTGTATGTAATAGATACTTTGATAACTGGATGAGAATATTTAAAATGAATATTGGTTTATTGTGTGTCTCCTTACCTTATATATATAATGCAGTCATTTATAATACCAGACATAGACGGATGGAATGTTTACTCTTTAATAGACAGAATCGGATTACTGATGTTTCTTTTGTTGTGTCTTAAAATCTTTTACATGTTATAGAAAATGTTTGTGTTGAGAGATGACTCTTGATAAGATCTTAGATATACAGTCAAATCTGTGTTTGCGATCACCTCCAAATAAAGACCAGTCTGTGAATAAAGGCCATTCTTTTAAAACTATCACTGATTATGTAGAACAAATTGAAATCCAAATAAAGGCCACCTTTCAAGAAAGGCCTCATTTTGTCTCGGGGCATTATTGCCACATAACTTCCCAATGGAAATATCCTTCTTTTTCCAATTTCAAAAATAAATTCCAAACAGCGGCAAAAATTGGTTAATAAATCTAGTAAAAATCTAATCGTTTACAAGTGCGTTATTGGTTGTTGTGGTATCAAATGGTACATGTATGGTACATATTCTTAGAAATTTAGAGATCGTTTTAAGTGTCAGCCTTCTACATAATATTAAGATCAGTTCAATATGGTCATCACTGTCATGAATGTGTAAGTTGATGATTTTGATTGGTGTTTTGAGTGATGATCAGAGTTAAAGATAATGGAGACTGTTTGTTGTTAAGTGTAATTGTGTTGTTTGTTTTAAGTGTTGATGACTATATTCATGATGATTTTAGTTTTGTTAGTTTTAAGTTTAGAAAAGGACTTGATAGTTTTAATTGGTGTTAACTTTGGTATGATGTCGGCGTTGTTTGGGGTTAAAGATAATGGAGGCTGTTTGTTGTTAAGTGTAATTATTTTGCTTCTTATAAGTGTTGATGATTATATTCATGATGATTTTAATTTGTTAGTTGTAAGTTTAGAAAAGGACTTCATGGTTTTAATTGGTGTAAACTTAGGTATGATGTCGGCGTTGTTTTGGGTTAAAGATAATGGAGGCTGTTTGTTGTTAAGTGTAATTATGTCGCTTGTTGATGACTATATTCATAATGACTTTAACTTGTTAGTTATAAGTCTTGATGGTTTTAATTGGTGTTAACTTGGGTATGATGTCGGTATTGTGTGATGTTCATGATAAAATGAAGAGAATGGTGTTGTTTGTTGCTAATTGTTGTTTTGTTGTTTGATGTTGTTTTTTGCAATAGTGGTGATGATTTTGTTATCATTCAGGAAATTATTTTTTTGTCAAAATGTCGTTAAGTGTTGTTCAATATTTAAGATTAAGATGATGATTGTGTTGTTTGTTGTTCAATAAATGATGTTGTTAGATGCTGTTAATATATATTGGTGTTAATGTTTATGAAGAGGATTGATTGTTGTAATGCATAATTATACCCCCACACAACAAAGTTGGGGTATACTGGTTTCAGGTTGTCCGCCCATCTGTCTGTCCGTCCATCTGTAGAAGAAATATTGTGTGCGCGTTTTCTTTGTAATGGCTAATTGGATTTTTATAAAACTTTACCAACATATTAGGCATCAAGTCTACTTGCGCATATTGTTAAAAGATTATTCAGATTTATTTTCACAGAGTTATGACCCTTTTTTAATTTGTCTAGAGACAAAATCTTGTGCGAGTCTTCTCCTAAATGGCTTGTTGAATGTTTGTAAAACTTTACTAGTACATTAATCATTGCACATATAAAAAAATACTTGGATATAATCTCACAAGAGTTATGCCCCTTTTTTATTTGGCTGTCAACAAAATCTTGTGTGCACTTCTCCTAAATGGCTTATTCTATTTTATTAAGCCTATAAAAAAGGGGGCTCTGTGGGGGTATTTAATTACATTCAGTGATAATTTTAATTACATTGTTGGCAATATTTGTTTTTTTTTGTGGATCTTATTGTCCAATAAATAATGGTTTTATGTGACATTTGGAAATATGTTGTTATTGTTGGTTGATATGTTCTAAAACTACAGACAGAATTCAGAAATTATTTGAATTTATGTCTGTTTGCATTGTTTTCAAATTAATGAAGTGATACATTTGATAACAACATTTGTTTATTGTTTATTTGGCATTATCATAGATTATATACTTCTAAATTGCTGTATACCGATTACTATCTGTTGTAACCTTCCTGACAATTATTGAATTTAAAATTAAATTCATATTCACCTGTCCAAGGAAGTTGAAGTTTGTATTTCTTTGTGTTTGCAATTATTCATTCATTGCCTGTTTGGAAATGTTAATGCAACATATGACAATATTGTAGTTTTTGTGGATTATATAAATATGATTTGTGTATTGTCACTTCAGTTCTGAAAGTTTGTTCAATTTTTGATAGATCGGATCATACTTTTAATCATCAAGTAGGTCTGAAGTTGGTGACCATCGATGATGTAGGAAAAAATCAATTATCATTTAATATAACCTATTTCTTCACTAGTTTTGGTAAACATACTTTTCATACTGATGATTACTTAAACAATAACAGATCATCAGAGCTTGTGTTCTTCCATTTTCAGAACAAAGATGTCGACCCTCGTTGAAGGAACCCAACAACAGATGGAAGTTCAGCTCAAGGATTTGTTGTAAAGGCCTTGGTCTCAATGGTCGCCAAGGTCAGGATGAACTGTTTGGTGCACAGCAGAAACACGTAAGAATTGTTGCCACTCAATATTTGTTCTTCAGTTAGTATTGTAACAAGCAAATGTGTTAAAAGTTGGATATGTAAAATAAAAATTATTATTTAATTATTCAAAATCTGTTAGCAGAGTGTTATTTTAGATGGAAAAAAGATAGGATGCTTTCAGATTCAATGTAAAAATCTTTATTCATTAGTAAGGCATCAAGGTCGACATGTTGAATGCCCCCTGGGCGCCAGTAGGTTTACCTACTGTGGGGGTGATTCAGCATCACGCCTGCCAATTTTTTTGTTTTTGTTTTATAGTTAATTGATAAATAAAATAAATAAATAATGAATTATTCAAAATCAGTTTGCATAGTATTATTTTAGACGGTAAAAGGATAGGATGCTTTTAGATTCAATGTATATCAGGAATTAGTAGAAAATTGTTAAAAGCTGATTGTGTATTAATTATAAAAGTTAGTTTTACATTTGACTTATCTGTTGGACTTATACTAACCGCCTTCTGTTTTGTTTTGTTTATTCTTCCCTCATTATGGTGACATGGCACCCTGTGCCGTGGCATCATTATGAGATAATTCAGCATCACCATGAACGGATGGACCACAATGCCTTGGCCTCAATGGTCGCCAAGGTCAGGATGAACTGTTTGGCGCACAGCAGAAACACGTAAGAATTGTTGCCACTCGATATTTGTTCTTTAGTTAGTGTTGAAACAAGCAAATGTGTTAAAGTTGGATTTGTAAAATAAAAATTATTATTTAATTATTCAAAATCTGTTAGCAGAGAGTTATATTAAATGGTAAAAAGATAGGATGCTTTTAGATTCAATGTAAAAATCATTATTCATTAGTAAGGCATCAAGGTCGACATGTCGAATCCCTTCCGGCCGGGCTCCGGTAGGTTTTCCTACTGGGGTGGGATTCAGCATTAGGCCTGCCAAATTTTTTATTGTTTTATAGTTAATTGATAACTTAAATAAAAGAAATAAGTAATGAATTATTCAAAATCAGTTTTCAGATTGTTATTATAGATAGTAAAAGAATAGGATGCTTTTAGATTCAATGTATATCAGGAATTAGTAGAAAATTGTTAAAAGCAGATTGTGTATTAATTCTAAAAGTTAGTTTTACATTTGACTTATCTGTTGGACTTATACTAACCGCCTTCTGTTTTGTTTTGTTTATTCTTCCCTCATTATGGTGACATGGCACCCTGTGCCGTGGCATCATTATGAGATAATTCAGCATCACCACAAATGGATAGACCACTACAGTGCCTTGGTTTCAATGGTCACCAAGGTCGAACTCAAACGTACGGTGCTCAGCACCAAAACGTAAGTATTGTTGTTGATTTGTTCTTAGCATTTGTAGTTCTGTTGGTGTTGTTGGGTCGATGGTCTGTTGACATTTTTCTGTCGGTCAGTTCAGAGCTAAATCTAAATGATCAGTTTTACGCTGGCGTTGATGCATTCCTAGTAATCCTATTTTTCATGATTGTTTTGTGCGTGAAAACCATTCTCGTCTGTTTGGGATTGACGAAGGTCTTTTTCTTATTTCAGCAGTCGGATGTGTTGACTTCAGAGCTGGGCCTTCAAAATGGTGACATGGCTCAGTGTGTCGTGGAACCTATAGGAGATAACCCAGCATCAAGATCATCATTATTATGATGGAACTATAAACCTGAAGAGTCAGGAAGTCGGTGCCTATGCACCACGAAGAAGTCTTTGGACTTCATATGAAGATCGGCACACGGATTGAGGGCAAGGCCTTGGTCTCAATGGTCACCAAGGTCAGGGTCAAGGGCATGGTGCTCAGCACCATAACGTAAGTATTGTTGTTGATTTGTTCTTAGCATTTGTAGTTCAGTTGGTGCTGTCAGGTTGGTGGTCTGTTGGCAATTTTTCTGTTGGTCAGTTCAGAACTAAATCTAAATGAGGCGTTCATGCATTCCTACTAATGGTAATTTCTCATCATTTTTGTACTTGAAAACTGATCTCTCCTGTTGGGCATTGACACGGTTCTCTTCTTATTTCAGCGGTCGGATGTGTTGACTCCCGATCTGGGCCTTCAAAATGGTGACACGGCACAGTGTGTCGTGGAACCTATAGGAGATAACCCAGCATCAAGATCATCATCATTATGATGGAACTGGAACCTGCAGAGTCAGGAAGTCGGTGCTTATGCACCACGAAGAAGTCTTTGGACTTCATAAGGGAGATCGGCACACGGATTGAAGGCAAGGCCTTGGTTTCAGTGGTCGCCAAGGTCAGGGTCAAGGGCACGGTGCTCGACACCAAAACGTAAGTATTGGTTTTTGTTGACATTCATACTCCAGTCAGTTCTGTGGGGTTAGTCGTCTGCTTGCTTCTGTTTTGTTTAGTTTGTCAATGTTTCAATTTATTTGATCTTTACATATTCTGTAGATATGGGATATTCTCAGGAATTTGTATTGTCACCATTGTGTGTAAGATGAACATGCATATTGTATCCACTAGTTGTACATTGATGAGGGCCTTTTTTATTTGTTTCAGCAGTTGGATGTGTAGTCTACTAGATGTCGACCCTCATTGAGGGAACCCAGCAACAGATGGAAGTTCAGCTCACGGATTGTTGGTAAGGCCTTGGTCTCAATGGTCGCCAAGGTCAGGATGAACTGTTTGGCGCACAGCAGAAACACGTAAGAATTGTTGCCACTCGATATTTGTTCTTTAGTTAGTGTTGAAACAAGCAAATGTGTTAAAGTTGGATTTGTAAAATAAAAATTATTATTTAATTATTCAAAATCTGTTAGCAGAGAGTTATATTAAATGGTAAAAAGATGGGATGCTTTTAGATTCAATGTAAAAATCATTATTCATTAGTAAGGCATCAAGGTCGACATGTCGAATCCCTTCCGGCCGGGCTCCGGTAGGTTTTCCTACTGGGGTGGGATTCAGCATTAGGCCTGCCAAATTTTTTGTTTTATAGTTAATTGATAACTTAAATAAAAGAAATAAGTAATGAATTATTCAAAATCAGTTTTCAGATTGTTATTATAGATAGTAAAAGAATAGGATGCTTTTAGATTCAATGTATATCAGGAATTAGTAGAAAATTGTTAAAAGCAGATTGTGTATTAATTCTAAAAGTTAGTTTTACATTTGACTTATCTGTTGGACTTATACTAACCGCCTTCTGTTTTGTTTTGTTTATTCTTCCCTCATTATGGTGACATGGCACCTTGTGCCGTGGCATCACTATGAGATAATTCAGCATCACCACAAATGGATAGACCACTACAGTGCCTTGGTTTCAATGGTCACCAAGGTCGAACTCAAACGTACGGTGCTCAGCACCAAAACGTAAGTATTGTTGTTGATTTGTTCTTAGCATTTGTAGTTCTGTTGGTGTTGTTGGGTCGATGGTCTGTTGACATTTTTCTGTCGGTCAGTTCAGAGCTAAATCTAAATGATCAGTTTTACGCTGGCGTTGATGCATTCCTAGTAATCCTATTTTTCATGATTGTTTTGTGCGTGAAAACCATTCTCGTCTGTTTGGGATTGACGAAGGTCTTTTTCTTATTTCAGCAGTCGGATGTGTTGACTTCAGAGCTGGGCCTTCAAAATGGTGACATGGCTCAGTGTGTCGTGGAACCTATAGGAGATAACCCAGCATCAAGATCATCATTATTATGATGGAACTATAAACCTGAAGAGTCAGGAAGTCGGTGCCTATGCACCACGAAGAAGTCTTTGGACTTCATATGAAGATCGGCACACGGATTGAGGGCAAGGCCTTGGTCTCAATGGTCACCAAGGTCAGGGTCAAGGGCATGGTGCTCAGCACCATAACGTAAGTATTGTTGTTGATTTGTTCTTAGCATTTGTAGTTCAGTTGGTGCTGTCAGGTTGGTGGTCTGTTGGCAATTTTTCTGTTGGTCAGTTCAGAACTAAATCTAAATGAGGCGTTCATGCATTCCTACTAATGGTAATTTCTCATCATTTTTGTACTTGAAAACTGATCTCTCCTGTTGGGCATTGACACGGTTCTCTTCTTATTTCAGCGGTCGGATGTGTTGACTCCCGATCTGGGCCTTCAAAATGGTGACACGGCACAGTGTGTCGTGGAACCTATAGGAGATAACCCAGCATCAAGATCATCATCATTATGATGAAACTCTGGAACCTGCAGAGTCAGGAAGTCGGTGCTTATGCACCACGAAGAAGTCTTTGGACTTCATAAGGGAGATCGGCACACGGATTGAAGGCAAGGCCTTGGTTTCAGTGGTCGCCAAGGTCAGGGTCAAGGGCACGGTGCTCGACACCAAAACGTAAGTATTGGTTTTGTTGACATTCATACTCCAGTCAGTTCTGGGGGGTTAGTCGTCTGCTTGCTTCTGTTTTGTTTAGTTTGTCAATGTTTCAATCTATTTGATCTGTACATATTTTGTAGATATGGGATATTCTCAGGAATTTGTATTATCACCATTGTGTGTAAGATGAACATGCATATTGTATCCATTAGTTGTACATTGATGAGGGCCTTTTTTATTTGTTTCAGCAGTTGGATGTGTAGTCTACCAGATGTCGACCCTCATTGAGGGAACCCAGCAACAGATGGAAGCTCAGCTCACGGATTGTTGGCAAGGCCTTGGTCTCAATGGTCGCCAAGGTCAGGATGAACAGTTAGGCGCACAGCAGAGACAGGTAAGAATTGTTGCCACTCGATATTATTTGTTCTTCAGTTAGTATTGTAACAAGCAAATGTGTTAAAGTTAAAAATGTAAAATAAAAATTATCTTTTAATTATTCAAAATCTGTTTGCAAAGAGTTATATCAGATGGTAAAAAGATAGGATGCTTTTAGATTCAATTTAAAAATCATTATTCATTACTAAGGCATCAAGGTGGACATGTGGAATTCCTTCTGGCCGGGCTCCGGTAGGTTTTCCTACTGGGGTGGGTATTCGGCATCAAGCCTGCCAATTTTTCTTTTTGTTTTATAGTTAATTGATAGCTTAAGTAAAATAAATAAATAATGAATTTTTCAAAATCAGTTTTCAGAGTGTTATTTTAGATAGTAAAAGAATAGGATGCTTTTAGATTCAATGTATATCAGGAATTAGTAGAAAATTGTTAAAAGCAGATTGTGTATTAATTCTAAAAGTTAGTTTTACATTTGACTTATCTGTTGGACTTATACTAACCTCCTTCTGTTTTCTTTTGTTTATTCTTCCCTCATTATGGTGACATGGCACTCTGTGCCGTGGCATCATTATGAGATAATTCAGCATCACCACGAATGGATAGACCACTACAATGCCTTGGTTTCAATGGTCACCAAGGTCGAACTCAAACGTACGGTGCTCAGCACCAAAACGTAAGTATTGTTGTTGATTTGTTCTTAGCATTTGTAGTTCTGTTGGTGTTGTTGGGTCGATGGTCTGTTGACATTTTTCTGTCGGTAGTTCAGAGCTAAATCTAAATGATCAGTTTTACACTGGCGTTGATGCATTCCTAGTAATCCTATTTTTCATGATTGTTTTGTGCGTGAAAACCATTCTCTTCTGTTTGGGATTGACGAAGGTCTTTTTCTTATTTCAGCAGTCGGATGTGTTGACTTCAGAGCTGGGCCTTCAAAATGGTGACATGGCACAGTGTGTCGTGGAACCTATAGGAGATAACCCAGCATCAAGATCATCATTATTATGATGGAACTATAAACCTGAAGAGTCAGGAAGTCGGTGCCTAGGCACCACGAAGAAGTCTTTGGACTTCATATGAAGATCGGCACACGGATTGAGGGCAAGGCCTTGGTCTCAATGGTCACCAAGGTCAGGGTCAAGGGCATGGTGCTCAGCACCATAACGTAAGTATTGTTGTTGATTTGTTCTTGGCATTTGTAGTTCAGTTGGTGCTGTCAGGTTGGTGGTCTGTTGGCAATTTTTCTGTTGGTCAGTTCAGAACTAAATCTAAATGAGGCGTTCATGCGTTCCTACTAATGGTAATTTCTCATCATTTTTGTACTTGAAAACTGATCTCTCCTGTTGGGCATTGACACGGTTCTCTTCTTATTTCAGCGGTCGGATGTGTTGACTCCCGATCTGGGCCTTCAAAATGGTGACACGGCACAGTGTGTCGTGGAACCTATAGAAGATAACCCAGCATCAAGATCATCATCATTATGATGGAACTGGAACCTGCAGAGTCAGGAAGTCGGTGCTTATGCACCACGAAGAAGTCTTTGGACTTCATAAGGGAGATCGGCACACGGATTGAAGGCAAGGCCTTGGTTTCAGTGGTCGCCAAGGTCAGGGTCAAGGGCACGGTGCTCGACACCAAAACGTAAGTATTGGTTTTGTTGACATTCATACTCCAGTCAGTTCTGTGGGGTTAGTCGTCTGCTTGCTTGTTTAGTTTTGTTTAGTTTGTCAATGTTTCAATCTATTTGATCTGTACATATTCTGTAGATATGGGATATTCTCAGGAATTTGTATTGTCACCATTGTGTGTAAGATGAACATGCATATTGTATCCACTAGTTGTACAGTGATGAGGGCCTTTTTTATTTGTTTCAGCAGTTGGATGTGTAGTCTACTAGATGTCGACCCTCATTGAGGGAACCCAGCAACAGATGGAAGTTCAGCTCACGGATTGTTGGTTAGGCCTTGGTCTCAATGGTCGCCAAGGTCAGGATGAACTGTTTGGCGCACAGCAGAAACACGTAAGAATTGTTGCCACTCGATATTTGTTCTTTAGTTAGTGTTGAAACGAGCAAATGTGTTAAAGTTGGATTTGTAAAATAAAAATTATTATTTAGTTATTCAAAATCTGTTAGCAGAGAGTTATATTAAATGGTAAAAAGATGGGATGCATTTAGATTCAATGTAAAAATCATTATTCATTAGTAAGGCATCAAGGTCGACATGTCGAATCCCTTCCGGCCGGGCTCCGGTAGGTTTTCCTACTGGGGTGGGATTCAGCATTAGGCCTGCCAAATTTTTTGTTTTATAGTTAATTGATAACTTAAATAAAAGAAATAAGTAATGAATTATTCAAAATCAGTTTTCAGATTGTTATTATAGATAGTAAAAGAATAGGATGCTTTTAGATTCAATGTATATCAGGAATTAGTAGAAAATTGTTAAAAGCAGATTGTGTATTAATTGTAAAAGTTAGTTTTACATTTGACTTATCTGTTGGACTTATACTAACCGCCTTCTGTTTTGTTTTGTTTATTCTTCTCTCATTATGGTGACATGGCACCCTGTGCCGTGGCATCACTATGAGATAATTCAGCATCACCACAAATGGATAGACCACTACAGTGCCTTGGTTTCAATGGTCACCAAGGTCGAACTCAAACGTACGGTGCTCAGCACCAAAACGTAAGTATTATTGTTGATTTGTTCTTAGCATTTGTAGTTCGGTTGGTGTTGTTGGGTCGATGGTCTGTTGACATTTTTCTGTCGGTCAGTTCAGAGCTAAATCTAAATGATCAGTTTTACACTGGCGTTGATGCATTCCTAGTAATCCTATTTTTCATGATTGTTTTGTGCGTGAAAACCATTCTCGTCTGTTTGGGATTGACGAAGGTCTTTTTTCTTATTTCAGCAGTCGGATGTGTTGACTTCAGAGCTGGGCCTTCAAAATGATGACATGGCACAGTGTGTAGTGGAACCTATAGGAGATAACCCAGCATCAAGATCATCATTATTATGATGGAACTATAAACCTGACAAGTCAGGAAGTCGGTGCCTATGCACCGCGAAGAAGTCTTTGGACTTCATATGAAGATCGGCACACGGATTGAGGGCAAGGCCTTGGTCTCAATGGTCACCAAGGTCAGGGTCAAGGGCATGGTGCTCAGCACCATAACGTAAGTATTGTTGTTGATTTGTTCTTAGCATTTTTAGTTCAGTTGGTGCTGTCAGGTTGGTGGTCTGTTGGCAATTTTTCTGTTGGTCAGTTCAGAACTAAATCTAAATGAACAGCTTTACAATGGCGTTAATGCATTCCTACTAATGGTTATTTCTCATCATTTTTGTACTTGAAAACTGATCTCTCCTGTTGGGCATTGACACGGTTCTCTTCTTATTTCAGCGGTCGGATGTGTTGACTCCCGATCTGGGCCTTCAAAATGGTGACACGGCACAGTGTGTCGTGAAACCTATAGGAGATAACCCAGCATCAAGATCATCATCATTATGATGGAACTGGAACCTGCAGAGTCAGGAAGTCGGTGCTTATGCACCACGAAGAAGTCTTTGGACTTCATAAGGGAGATCGGCGCACGGATTGAAGGCAAGGCCTTGGTTTCAGTGGTCGCCAAGGTCAGGGTCAAGGGCACGGTGCTCGACACCAAAACGTAAGTATTGGTTTTTGTTGACATTCATACTCCAGTCAGTTCTGTGGGGTTAGTCATCTGCTTGCTTCTGTTTTGTTTAGTTTGTCAATGTTTCAATCTATTTGATCT